>JAULBS010030655.1:0-10319 GCA_032355785.1 Symmetromphalus regularis
CTCTCACTCACACTCTCTCTCTCTTTCTCTCTCTCTCTCTCTCTCTCTCTCTCTCTGTGTCTCTCACTCACGCACTCTCTCTCGTTCAATATGAATAAATCAAGTTACATTTTAAATAATTTTCTTTTAAATTATATCTTATTTATATACAGAAAAACATGTTATTGAATAAAACACAGTTTTAATAAATAAATAAATTGTTTATTTATTTATTGGTTTCAATGTAGTAGTATTATGACTTTTATGCAATCCAGCTTACAATGGCATTACTTGCCTTTTTTAAATATTATAACCATTCCATAAACCAAATTATGACGGATACACCGCTTGCTGTTTTTTTATTCAGATGTTAAGTAGTGCGTGTAAATCAGTATTAAATGAACATTTTTAGTTATACGAGATAAAAAGTAATCAAATAATAATGCTTGTTGGAACACATTTCACGTAATATACCACCTTGAATATGTGTATTTCACTTCACAGCTATTGTCATTGAAATGTTTCCTCTAACATTATGTATACTGTGTTTCGTCTGAACATTATATATAATGTTTTATAGTGATATAAAGAATTGCCTTAGATTTGGGTCCATTAAATAACGATATTTATATTCAAATAGACTACGAATAAAAAGTAGTACGGCAAATGCATGTTGTAGTAACAGTCTCTAACATAGAGATATGGATAATTTATAATATTAATTATTCATAAGCTAACATATATTACTCAATATGAGTTAGATAATGAAACAGTATGCTAATCAAATATGTGTTATATAATACAAATTCATCTCTGACGTAATGATTTTAATAATAGAACCAATGTGGCATTCATTATGTATAGTCATCAGATTAATCAAAATGTGAATTGGATTTCTTGTTATTTCTCAGTCTTCTCAGATCATGAGAATCATATGGTTTGCATGTTATAGACATAAACATACGAGAGGGAGGTCAGGGAGGAAATTGCACCAACCCCCCTCTCCCCCTTCCCCCCCCCCCCTCCAAAAAAAAGAAGAAAAGCTAGAGCAAGTTTCTTATTCGGGCAAAAATTAAGGTGGCCTTTTCTTTTAAAACCCTTAAATTCAGTCAATAATGGTCCACCACTCCCCACAAAAATAGGAACTCGTACGCCTATGGTTATAGATATGCGCAAGCTGTTTCGCTATATGATGCATCCATGTCGAACGTCAGTTTTGATTACATGCCTTAATTGGACAATGCACACTGTTTTTCATTTATTTGACGAAGAAAATAGACTTGAAAAATTGAATTCTGTACCCGTGTATAATTTGTTCATCTTCTGCGAATGTCAGATATATCACTATTTTAGCAGTGATTCATGAGTACAAGTCATCATGACTCTTCAAACACTGTTAGATTATTGTCTTGTTCAGTGATACGTTATAAACACGCTACGAAATTTATTGTTTTGGTTCTTCTTTTTTAAATTTTATTTTATAGGAAATAGCATTTTGAACTAGCTAAGCTTATTTTATCTTGTATTTTTAAGTATATATGATTAATATAAAGATGATTAATAATGGTGTGTGTGGGCAACACCCGACATACTGCACACCAGTCACTTACTCGTACATGCACACAATTCCCCGTTATTTATTATTCTGTAGACATTTTTATTGAATGTATTGCCTCATACAACACTTCCTGACACCTGCTTTTATTCTAGATGTTCAGATATGAGACAAGTGGATTATTATGTTATATCATATTTCAATACAAGGTTGTGCTTATATCAATATAACTCACATGTATGTTATTTTCTATAAATCGTAAATTAACCTGTATATATCATATATCAAATAGATAATGTTATTATTATACAATATATTCAACATGCATAATACTTTATAAGAAAACGTTAACAAAATGTCACATATGTTAGATGTGTTTGAACTTCATTTAAATTTTAGTACTCAACGTGTTCAATACACGGGAACATATCTGTCAAGTATATCCTACATTCTAGACACGCCCATCATAAGTGACCTGTTCTGTATTTGTTATAGTAAACACTAGATTTAAAGCTTGTGTATACACAATAATTATGTGAAGATGACCGACTTCTAGGAAGTAGTATTTATGGTAGTAAACATTAGCCATAAAACTTATTTATATATGATACACAGACCTTTTAAACATTATTTGAAAAGTTCTGAATCCCGAAATGTTGATTAAAGTTACTAAGTTGGTGTGTTAAAGCAGGAAGTGTGGTCTGTAGTAAGCAAAACATTGAACATGCTGTATGTAATATGTAACTTAGAGTATAGTATGTGTAGGATATGCAACTGCAAGCTGTTTACATTTATGATACTTCAGTATTAATATACGAAATAAAACAAGGACGTGCATGTGTTAAGTTCCTAAGTGAAATATACAGATAAAATTTGCTCATGAAAAGTAATTCTTAAATACTTTTAGTTAATTTAAGTTTCAGGGATTTTAGGTTTTTAATTTATTTATTTTTGGAGGGGGGTGGGTGAGTTGTGGTGGTGGTGGTTTTTGATATGATTTTTCTTTAAATAAACAAACCTGCTTTACAAAATACTATTGTTACACTTATCATGAAATAATTATAGAGTTATATGTTTCGCTTAGATAACATCGTGACATGACAGAGAGTAAGAAAGACGGGTTTGGGGGTTGGGGTGGTAAACAACATTTAGCATATTTTTCATATTTTAGTTATTGGTTTAGCAGAACATTATTATATTTTACCAATACATTATTTATCAACTTAACAGAAGAAATATTCCATCAATATGTGTATATAATCTTTAGTTTGGGGTCGTTCACAATTTTCCTATTCTATGTATATTAAAATGTTCATGTTTTGGGGGACTGTGGATTTCAGTCGACATATAAATGCTATATAAACCATGAATAGAAAAATATTAATGATTGTGAATGACTACTTATGGTATAGCTAAAAGCAAGCTATTCCACAAATGTAAAGTGCATTGTGGTCATCGAAGAAGATTAATTCCACAAATTACCATGTACAGTTTTATGATTAATGGCGTCGTGTAAGACAAATTATTCCCAAAACTTAATATCAACATGTGTATTGTGCTTTGTTTCTCTGTATGTAATGTCTACACGTCTCACTTTTAAACCAACTTTGGCCTTAATTTTGACAAACCTGCAAACTGTGACCTTCAATTTATATGGAACTAACCTCAATATTAATAAATTTGCGTTCATGCTATAAATCTAGATTATTCGTGAGCTCAAGTTTATCTTAAGATCACTTAGCGTTGATATCCGGCAATTTCTCTCTTTCATTCGTCTAAGCCGCCACTCTATTATGCAATTAAACTTTCTCCATGGGGGCTATGAGTGTGTGTGCATGTATACTTAATTCTTTAATGCCCACATGCCCGATCTTACACTGCTGCCAATAACGTACAGAAGTCTAATTAGATTGGATTTACGCACTAACAACTTACTTCACACTGAGTAAGCCGCTATGCTCTCTTGGGGTAAACCATCTGTAACGTAAATGGAGCGCGTTATTCAGCGATTCGGATATTTATGCTGCTGCATTTTAGAATTATCTGCATACCATTTAGTGTCGTCTGCTACGAGAAATACAAAGGATAACAGGATACACTCAACTTCAGGATACATGGTATCATTATTTTGACAGTGATTCATGAGTGCAGGTCTAGATAGCTTTACACAGACGTTCCTTCGACTCAGTCCTGTGCTGTGGTGTGGTTTGCATTTTATGTTAGAAGAATATGGAAATATAACAATATATACCTAGATTTATATACAGAAATACTCAGGATAACAGGATACGCTATCTTCTGTGAATACATGGTATCATTCTTTTGATAGTGATTCATGAGTGCAGGCCTATATCGCTTTACATAGACGTTCCTTGGACCGTCTTGTGATATGTTGTTTCAAGTTTATCTTAGAAAAATATGAAAATATAACCACAATATATACCTGGATTTTTACTCGCTCTCACTATACTTCAAACATATTAAGAGAGTATTACTGTTTGATTATAATCTGACTGGCCACTTCTTATGAATAATATTCGAAGCTCTGTATGTTCTTTCACAAATAAGCACTCTGCATGGCCTTTTCATTCAGAGCTGAGTAAATTGTGAGTTCACGTCTCAAAATACATGTATCTCTATTACATGTAACTGAGAACATTGACTGTGTGTCTATGCAGAGTCAATTTTTAAAACCATGTTTCACTGAACAGGTGACTTCAGTTGTATTCACTATTAACACTGTTGGAAGGAGGGACCTGAAAGGAAGTTTATTAACGTGATTCATGCCTAGAGGTTCACATGGACTGTTATACAATGTAAACATATGCATTCAAACTACATGCACAGTGTTCTATATTTACAACGAAACCAGATGCAAAGTGTCAAGAATAAAACATGTTTTAATGGGCTTACATCAAAAAGCTTTTAAAGTACGCTCTTTATGGGCAATCTCTATTTCTGCGCTCGAAAATTCAAATTGATGCCAACTGAACAAACGTTAGAATCTGATGGTTATCGCGATCTTGTTATGACCTAGCAACTTGAAGTATCTAGGTGTTACGGTGCATCAGGTCTTAAGGTTGTTGTTTTTAAATGCCAATAGGATCAAATCAATGGCTCCGACATTCACCCATTGATGGCAAAGATTCAATTGAGAAAACACAACCGAGCGAATCTATTTTCACTTTATTTTGTCAATCGATGGTTATTTGTGACAGTTGATAAAGAGCACCGTTCATCCACTCGTCTGATACAGATTTAAGCGAGCTGTTGGTCTTATTGTCGTCTGCTTCTTCTGAACACCATAAGTCACGTCGCAAATCATTAAGTATCGTCTGCAACAAGAAATGTACCTAAATAGTTGATGGTTTGTGTGGTTGAACGCGTGTGCGTGGTTCAAATGTAGAATCTTGATTTTCATTCTGCGTGCCTATATTACCTAAACGTACTTCTTGATTACCACATGCTGTGTTTCTCCGCCACTTAACCACACTGGTGCTAATTATATTGCAGAATTTATGCCTTGCCACTGGACTTAGCACCAGATGACGTGATTAGATTGACCAGATTAGAGATAAGCCGTGAACATTTTCACGGGTCAGTGTAGATTTAGAATTGGTGTGGAGACGTTGCATGCAGCGAGATTACTTCTCTCACCTTGTCCAAAAAAATCATTTACAACATCACCCTGTGAGATTTAATTACGTCTTGTTTTAGTCTTAATACGTTGTGAAAGTGTGTGAAGAATATAGATACATGTAGTTATGTTTACATTATAAATATGTTCATCCTCATTATTTTCTAAATCGGAATGGCGGTCACCAAAGAAAAGGAGTTTACGTTGCCGTTTATTCAAAGAAGTCCTAGTCCAAGATGTCGTCGTCCCACAACTGTGGGTGCGGGACATCCGTTTTCGAAAGACCCACCCGCCGTCAAAACAGGATTCCATGATTTCGCGCCTCTTATCAGTGAAACTGACGATATGTATGGTGATTTCGGTTCTGAGGGTCTTTTCCCAATTGACGGATTCCAGGAAGATTCAAAGGAAATGTCCAAGAGGAATGCGGAAAAGGCAGCAGAGTTTGAAGTGGAACATAATTGGATGCTAAAGGAAGCGGAGGAGAGGCAGTATAAGAGATTTAATTTGATTAAAAGAAGAGTTGCTATTTGTCTTCCAGATGATGACCCTCTGGATTCCATACAACACCGTTTGGCGGAAATACAATCCATGCTTAAACCCAAAGCAGAACTGTCCAGTTTCCTCAGTGACATGGATCCACAGCAAAGGGAAAGAATCTTGGTTTGTATGCTTTAATTATATAATTTATATTTTAGTAGTTACAGATATATTAATTAGTGACGTAGGATATTGTTTGTATTCTTCATCATTAACCCGTTTATCTCTACCCTGAAATTCTATAAATAAATACATATCGTTCATGGTCAAGTTGTTCAAAAGTTTCTTTGCTTAACCAGTGGTTAAGAGAGCACGTCAAAATAAAATTAAGAAGCAATGACATAGATATTTTAAATAAATATGCTGGAACTTAAAATGATAATATGCTAAGGTTTCCCAAATTAATAAAATTAAAATTACTAGACATTCTATAAATATATTTCAGAGAGGAATATTCCACTATTTCCCAAATTAATAAAATTAAAATTACTAGACATTCTATAAATATATTTCAGAGAGGAATATTCCACTAACCTAGGGTTGGCTTAACTACGTTTTGAACAACTGGGCCATGTATTTGGTAGTTTTTTTATGGTAAATGTTCGTTATTCATATGCAAATTTATGAACATCTTGTCATTCTGTTAATATTTAATTTAAAGTTTATGATGCAATGACAGTAATCGAATCAACCAATGTTTGTATCACATGACATGTTTTATTTTGTCGTTGACAGGCGGCAGTTTATCAGGTTATCACATTCTGTCAATAGAAACATTGATTTCAAGATAAACACTGTTATTAATATATGCACTTGTTCAGATGTGTAAACTATATTATTATCTGTGGATAGATTATATAGATGGTGGTATATCTGTCAACACAGAAGTTTCGCTATAATTTGTGCAAGAAAAAGTTTTGAACCTGTTGTAAGAACGTTATATAATTGCAGCTATTACTCGTTAACAAATAAAATGTTTATCAAACAAGGCGAAAATATGATATGCACAAAAGTGCTGATATCCTTTATGTTGTTGCCTATCATACTTGTATATTTTAGTTCGGTGTAGAATCTATTGAATAGTGCATATATTGTGTAACAAAGCGCGTATGATGTTAAAGCATACCCAAATGGAACAAGCCGTCAGGTTATGATGTGTAATATATTTTTCTGTATCAATTTAGAGTGATTTTATACATACGTTTTCAGATTTTAGCAACCCTTTTAATGGTACTAACACATAAACAACATATTATATCGAGGCGCCTATTTGTCTAATCAAGACATTTATCAAAATCCAGACTGATTTATTTCTTTGGGTTTTTTTTAATTGTTTGGTTCACTTTCTATTGCCACATTTTATCAGCCGAGTGCACACATTTACCGAGCCGAGTCTTCGCTAATGATCCGTATCAGAAAGTGTTATTATGTGTACGTGTAATACAAATTGTGACACGTAAAAACGTTTAATATTGGTAGTCAGAGGGCTGTGTATTGAACATGTCCCTGCAATAAATGAGTATTCATTCTTCTTTAATTCCAGCGCATAAGCTTATGAGGAGCTAGATTAACTTATTTAATATCCGTCATAGGTGAATTGAGATTAGAAAATGAATTAATAGGTCAATGTTATTCAATGTGTTTATGTTTATGTACATGAAGTATGGAGTCTAAGTCACGTATTGCTGAATCAACCACCCAAGACAAAGGCAACATAACATTACGCGGGGAAAAAATGACGCCATTGACGTCATCTTCGGGACGTGAAAAATCATAATACGGACATTACAGAAAACTACCGGCAACTATCGAATGCAGCTATATGTTGATACTTTTTTCTTTTCTTTTTAAAATATATAAATGATTTCATTCAACCAAATTGTTATAAGAATTAATTTATATTCAATATAATAAATGTAAAATCGGTTATTTTTCCCATGGTAGGTTTAACCGGACGTACATGTTTTAGCAAAGCCAGTGATTTAACCACTGAATGATATTACCAAATATTTTAGGGTTAATTTTATTCTTAGTCGATTTATTACACACCTTGGAATGAGAACGACCAAACGCAAATCTGACTGAAGATTTGTTTTGGTAGATATGGGTTGGAACAGTGTACTGGTTCACATGTATTTATGTATTAGCAATAGAATACGTATAAATATATAAATCACTTATCCCGATTAGAATGGAAGAAAGATCAAATGGATTAGAAAACCTCTTACTAAATGCCAAATATCCAAAGGAACTAATAGCACATGGTATTAACAGACCAAAGAAAATTCCATTTGCTGAACTAGGCCCAGTAAGCGTAAAACGGAACTCGGATACTTTATTGTTCATTGTAACCAGGTGGGCCAGTTAGTAATGGAGCCTACTCACCCTGGTATTTAGCACTGATTATAAAAATACTAAATGATCAGTTTGAAATGGGGGCCTACATTTCTCACCTGACCAACTTTGTAAAGCAAACTCTCGACCCAATAGCAAGCTGCACATTTTGGAAAAATTAAACAAAACCTGTATGTTCAAAAACGTTTCAAAAGACAGAACTAATCGAAATCATATCTAATCATCGGTTGGTAATAAAACAAATTTGTTTTTAACAGTTTATCAGTTGGAGATTTTAATAAAAATGTTTAATAACGGTAGTGTTGTTTTGTTATTTATATTACTTAACAAATTTTGCCATTATTTAGATTATGTACATATCGTCGTTAAGTATCCATTACTTATTTGAAATATATCCCAACATACATAATTATACGGGCAGGTAACTAAAACATTCAAGTGAATGTCCACAAAGTGTTTATTGGGATTATGTTACGTCAAGATGTGTGGCTCCCTTTATTCCATTCCCTCACGTTTTCAATGTACGGGTACAATTAGAGCTGAAATAAAACAAAACAAAACTGAAAGATCAGATTTAAAAAGTTATATCATAATAATGTTACATATTAAATTTGATTGATATATGTTACAATAGGTATATTTCACAGAGTCTTTGGTTTGTGAAAAAGTATATTTTATTTTCCACCAAACGTAAATAACGTGTACATTTTTAACTTAAAGTAAATACCTATAAACGACGCCCAAAGTGTTGGTTACGTGCCGTTACATTCCATACCGAATATTTAAATACGAATGGAACAGTGCCTCGCGAATACCTCAATTCCAAATGTGATATTCATGTCATATATAACTGTATATTTGATTTGTGTTGTTACCTACTTAACATGTTTGTTTATTTCTTTCAAGCTATTTATAAATACTTTGTAGAAAGTGGCGCACACAGATGTAGAGGTGTTACGACAAGAAAGAAAACATAGCAAAAAGGTAAGCAGAATAATGAGTTTCCTTCCTTTAAACAACTAATTATTTATTTAAGCTTATAGTTTTCTTCCTTTTGTAAATAATAAAATATCATCTCAAGCAGCACCTTAATTAAAATATATTTAATAACACACGTCACATTAAAAGCCATGTTCATTTCTAATGCGTTTTATGGAATGTTCATGGTTAGTGTCTGCGCAGTTTCTATGTGAAATATATTAATAATTCAATTTGCATGTTTGTTAACAGATCATAAAATGTTACAGCGTCTTATTTTTTACAGCCACGCTTGTACTGGGCAGCATACATGGTACTGTTGGTAGCCAGGGTGGCCATTCCACGCAGACGGTATGTATGTGTAACTTACAACTTGCCAAATTTCTTACAATGGAAAGTGCTCTTTGTTTCCCTCACTAAATTCTAACAGACTAACTTTAAATTTGGAACAGAAGTGACAATAGTTAAACTGAGAACGAGCATTTAACACACACACACACACACACACACACACAGCCAGACACACACACACACACACCAATCTTTTACAACGTCTATCAAAAGGCAAACATTCTTGACGCTTGGCTTAACGTGTTGAGTATCTGCAGATATTTTAGACAAGGCCAATGGTCGACATGTAGGTAAAGAGTGTGTGCTTGTGTGTAGTAAACATGCGTTCTAGATCTGCTTTCTGATATGACCACAACGCGCAAGGTCCAACGAGCGAGATAATTTCAAGTCCTGTACTTGTAGTAGTCAGTGGCTAAGTCTACTACATATTCTTGTGTCGATGTTTACTCAAAGCTCACCGTGAGAACCTCCGACTGCACACAGTCTCTTTATGGTATCACATGATAATGTAATTACTTATAATAATTTCCTTTTCGAGCCAGCACCAACCTGCAACTAATGTACTAATGTTGATAAGGTTTTTACAGTTGTATAAATATGTTCATGTACAATACTTTACTTGTACACGGGTTTTGACTTAGCTATGAAAGCACTCATGCTGATCTTTAGAAAGACTATGATAAACAGAACAGATCATACACAACATTACACTACGCACTTCACAGAATGTATAATATTGCTATATTAACTTATTTATAAGATAAGATTTCATGTACACACATATTTTAAAAACAATTATGCATTGTTGTCAGATCTCTCTCTCTCTCTCTCTCTCTCTCTTTCTCTCTCTTTCTCTCTCTCTCTCTGTCTCTCTCTGTCTCTCTCTGTCTCTCTGTCTCTCTCTATCTATCTCTCTCTCTCTCT
>JAULBS010030666.1:0-10319 GCA_032355785.1 Symmetromphalus regularis
GGCAGTACCAATAATCACTGGACTACATTTTGAGCTATCACAAATTAAGACACTAGATCATAGCTATCAAGGGCGAAAATCGTTCATAAACGTGGGGGGCGGAACACACCCTTGTCCAAAAAGTGGGGGGGCCGGACCATCCCGCTGCTTTCCCCCATTCCCCCACCAGTATAAACCACTTGTGTATTTTGGTATATTTGCTCTAAGACGACATGATTTAGAGTGTTACATTGATACAATAAAGAAAAATACTGGTAAAAATTATTATTTAGGCATTTTTATTTTTATTTCACTGAAATTTTCAGTTTTTCTAAGCAAAAAGTGTGGGGGGGGTAATTATAAAGGCGTCCCCTGTCCAAAAAGTTGAGGGACGTGTCACCCCCCCCCCCCCCCTGGGATTTACGCCCATGATAGCTATGTGATATCTGTATGATTATTCAAATTCTAGACCCCAGATACGTGCCTTTTGTTTGCTGTTTGCATTTAGAGCTACCACAAATTAAGATCCTAGATATGTGCCCTCCGATATCAGTTTGGGCCTATGCTGTTTTGTGGACGTCAGTGTGTTAAAATGGATCTTAATAAATAAAAGAAATATTATTATATTTAAATGATTCATGGCATTAGGAACCGCGGAGTGGCGGGAGGGGTGAAGTGCCACCTCCCAACATGCGAGCCTTAATGTTTGCCATTGTAACCAAAATCTGATATAGAGTTTGTAACCCCCCCCTCGCCCCCACTCCACTCCCTGCTATTAATGTATATAAAGAGATCAGTACAAATCGGATACACCCCTATCGGAGTTATAACGAATTGAAACTGGCCTCATTTGAATGTCTGTTTTGGGGAACGGAGATAGTAGGCCCAGTTGTTGAAGTGCTATTAGAGCTATGCAAGTAAGATATTATTTTTAATGTCAATGGAACACACACCAGCATGTAGTACTTTGCAGTTTTTGGTCCATCCTCACAACGTCAGGGGTCAATCAGAGTCCGTTTGGACGGCCTCGGAGTGATCGGAGTGACCCCTGACCTTGTGATGATGTCATTGGTCCGGCAACCTAACTGCTGTGCCTGTGAGGCCTATTAATAGATGGAAGAGAGTAGCAGAGGTTGAAATTGGTTCTCTAAATATCACGACAATTATTGCTTTAGGTGTTCTTGAAGAAGCAAGATACACTAAAGCACAACCGAAAGTGAAAAGTGTCTTTAAAGGATATGATAACAAAGGCCTTAGTTTCGTCATTAAACTCTACCTATGCAATACATAATTTAAAATATAATCAGGATCACAAAATAACAAAACAGCATTGGCCACATTACATATGCATGTATTACAATACAAATGATGTCATAACATGAATAATTACAAAGAAACACAACATATTCGATATGTTTCGTATTTCAGCATAGTTTTTCTTCTTTCGTTTCCGTTTTCTCTTTACCGACGCACTTTTTGATTGGGCTACCTTTGTTTTTTCACAAGTTCCAGTTCTAGCGTTATAGACCCCAGCCTTTCCATTTGAACATCTGCACGTGTAATTCAACTGGTTCTTCACCAGAGCCATCAGATTCAAGTTATATTCAGGCATTAGTGTGCACGTTTTGTCTTTGAACTTGATGCATGGGTTTCCTTTGTCTGCGACCATCGCTGTTGTAGAGAGAATACTACCACCGGATTTTCTGCCGTAACATGGGTTGGGACAGAACATGATTTCTGCACACTGGAAAGGTTTGCTGGGTTCATCGCTTCTCCAATCAAACACTGTTATTCCAGACACCCGAGACTCTTGCACTCGATTCAGATACAACAGACAATTCTTTCCCTTCATAAAGTGTGCAAGAATGTCCTCTCTTTTCATGGTGTACCAGCACATAAAATAAGATGCCGTTGCCCTAAAGCTGAAAAAGGTTGCCCAATCCCTGAATGGATAATATCCTGGCCAGTTTAATGGTGGCACTTTTTTGTGCAGCAGTGGGTACAGGCTACTTGTTCCAGGGTTTGTGATTACCTTGTGTATTGCCAGTATACACTGGATCACAGATTGTCTACAAGGATCTTCCAGTTTTGGATGCAATGACTTTAGAGGAGGAACTGGGAAATTTCTATAATATTCTCGGATGATAGCCGACTTTTTCCTTCCATCGAAACCAAAATATTTGTGAGCGGCTATAAGAAGTCCAACATGGTGAAGTTGTTCGGAATAAGTAGGTCGTGCTCTTTTGTGTCTGCTGTGTATGGTAGTGTTAATATGTCCGTCATCATCAAGTGCAAGGACGTCCGTATCATCTTCGCTTGGATTGGTTGAATTCCACTCAGAAGATGCCAATGTTTTCTTTCCCGCCTCGTGTTTAAATATTTGGGTAGCTTGGTGAACCGTCCATTTATTGGAATGAAATATATTGATATTAGTAGGATTAATACTCGTTTCATTAAAGCACGGTATTATGCTATCTTAAAACAAAAACAACATCAACCAAAAACGAAAATTGTATAGTCAGTTTCACCGTAAACGAATATTTCAAATAACTTGACGTCATGGTCATTGTTCGTAAATCACGTGATACCATTCCAACGACAGTTTCGATTTTGCATCAAATTTCAGAACAATGAAAGAGTAAAATCACTGCCGTATTAACCTAGGGCCGGGCCCCTAGGCTTTGAGGTACTTCGGGTCCCCATCTGGTAACAGGCCTATATATGATGTAATAAGGATCACTTGAGCTCTATCTCTATTTTAGTTGAGGTCAATTTGTTTCAGTTATCAAACTTTTAGGGTCTACATTTAGGCTTACGCATCTTCATACAGATATCACCTTGATGAAATGGTTTCTAAACGTACTTCCAGTCATACATCCCTCTCCCATCACATTTATATTTGCCATTGTTGCAATCCTATTTGAGTTTTCAGAACCGATGGCTCCTTATAAAAAATCCCCTTCTAATATAAAATCCTGGCTACACCACTGCATTACGTACCTTAATACTTTAAACACAGACCCTTGACCTAATTAATTTCCAAACAAATAATTAATTTTAAATATAAACGTTTGATTTGTTCATAAAAATACTTTATTCAACTACTTACATAACCACCGCATCTCACTTATTATCAATATTTATAAAATAATAATGAATTATGCTCACGGACAAATAAATCATAAACCATAAACTCGACTAGAATTCCCTATACCATGATTCAGGAAAAACGTCTTACATGATATAAAAGCGAGATCTAGTAACACAAATGCATTTAAGTTTCATTCGTAATTAATAGTTAGAGCATAAGGATCCTTAAATTTCATGGTTAATTTAACGACACGCGAACACAGTGTTTATTCAGCAGCCATCAAGTAACAACCATACGGTGTTTGTGACTCGTAACATTAAGAAGAAACTTGCTACCTCCGCATAGGCTACTCTTTCCGATTAGCAAAAAGTAATCTTTCAAATGCGTTTTCCCACAGACACAGCATATACCACGGCATTTATTTCACTAATTGTAGATCACTGTATGGAACAAGAAATAGACCAAATGGGGGGGGCATTGAAGGGGGTCGATCCGATGACCCACCACAGTACATCCAATCCTCTATGCATGGGAAACGCGATAAGAAAAGTGGCTTCTGGGCCAAGTGATTTGTCTCGCTTCGCGAGGACGCAGGTTAATAGCTTTAATAGTGTCCGTATCCGTGTCTCTGTCGGCGCAACTCTAGCCTATTTTAAAATATTACTAAGGTATTTTTTATAAGGGGAAGTTCAAATATTACGTGACGCTATTTTTGTCAAAATTAAACACCTACATACCCTCTTATAACGCTCTGTAACGCCAGACCATATACCCCTCACCCCCACCAAACCGCCAAAAAAAAAAAATGTTACGTAACGCTCGGAGATATCGTCACCCCAACCCCACTTCCACCCCCATCCCTAACACACAGACAAAGCAACGTGGCAATGGCAATGTTTATTTATATGCACGTTTATTACGATGAAGTCTTTAAACTGACATGCATTGCTGTACGATGGGGAAAAAACGCAGATTTTCACTTGCCCCAAATTGTGTCAACGGCACATAAATGTCTGGTGTAAGCATTTGAGTTGATTTATATTTGTTTTGGCTTTACATTTAACTCTTAAAATCGACATTATATATTGTTGTCATGGTTGAGAGAAAACAAAATTGTATTATGTAATACTGTTCAATACACCCCCACCCCTTGTAACGCCACATAACGCTTGGACCTACATCCCCACACACCCCTAAGCGTTACATAATATTTTAATATAAGCACCTCATATCAAACGTATTTAATGTCACCAGTAGTGGTTCTAGAGGGGGTTCCAGGGGAGTCCGGATCCCCTTTTATTGAATTTATTTTTAAATATATATTTCCCGCGTGGAAGGACATGAAAATTAACACTTTTCCTCCAATCCTATTCACCCATCACATTTGGACACCACCCCCCCCTTTCTGAAATCTTGCCTCCGCGCCTGTGTCACACTATATTGTAATTATAAATAAGCACTTCGTGTCACACGATGCTGCAATTATATTGAAGCACTTCATGTCACAAACCTTTAATATCATTTGTTAGCTGACTACAAGAGAATATCGATTTTAGTGTTATTTCCAGATATTTCTTCTCTTTCTGAGGTGGCTAAGCATTTGTGTTGATTTGTATGTATTATATATCTGTTTTACACCGACCAGTGGTCCACAACTGGTTTATCAAATGTCGTGGTATGTGTTGTCTTGTCTCTGGGAAAGCGCATATAATAGATCCATTGTTGCTAATCGGAAAGAGTAGCCTATGTGGCGGTAGTGGGTTTCCTCTAAAGACCATGTTTCTCATAATACCATGTCAGACACCTAATAGCCACTGAATAAACAATGTACTGGGGTGTCATTAAACAAACAATCCTTTCCTTTCCCTCTATGATGTAGCAGCACAACTTTAATTCATACTTGACTGTTTGCCTTTGAGTACTATTAACATACCCACATCCATGTGGTTCGGGCATGCCCCCCCCCCCCCCCCCGGATTTCGCGCCTTGAGAGGAAGGCACCTAATCCGGGGCGGAATTTTTTTTAAATTCATAAATGACGTCGACCACCTGTTCATCGTCGTGTATTATCAAAAAAGGACGGGCTGCTTATTGATTATTGGTTGCAATAACCAATAATCAAAGCATTAAGTTCCTAACAACTTTGTGTACACATTGATTGTACAGTGACAGCCACGGCGTGTCAGACAGCACGGAAACAGCAGGTCAGGGTGCGTCGTCGAGTGGCTGTGTATAAAAGTGTCCGGCTGCAGGCGAATAGCAGGCTAATAACATTCAACACTGACATTGATGGCGCACAGAAGGCTGGAAGACGTGTCAGGCATCTCGTAAAGGCGCGAATATAACCAGGGTCATATTGAGATTGCAGCAGATACATTTACTACAGGCAATATCATTTAATTTTTTCTCAAGAGACATGGCTGCAGTGAAGGTATTCGGCGTGGTTGTCGTAGGGTTAGGAACGGCCGGCAAGGTTCGGATTCGAGATTTACTGGCCGCGGCAGACGACACGAGTTTGGGGTTGAAGCTGATTGGGTTTGTTTCGAGGTAAGTTGACCACCCGTGACTTTATATAGCACGTGATAAATTGTTGGGAGTATAACACGTGATATGTCATTTGGTGTAAAACACGTCATGTTTTAAATGTATTAGTAGTTTAACATGTCGTCTTTTATAAGTATAACTAGTTGTAATGTATTACTTATTTATAATACACGTCATGTAGCGTTTAGGAATATAATGTGATATAATAATTATTAAGATTATGACACATTATGTATTATTAGAATGACATGCCATGCATTACAGGAGTATAGTATTATAAGTAATATTAACAGAATAATACGTCATGTCTTAATAGTAGGCCTACACATACACACACGTATACTCGTTTACTCCAAATTACGTTTTCTTTGAAATTATTTATAGTCTTTTAAAACAAATTAATGACGTCAGACCTGTCAAGAAAATAATATTAAAATTATGTAAATAGGAGTAGAGAATGATGGAATTTATTTTTTAAATAAAACATTTAAACAAGTTTTATAATTATCCTTACATGCGGGCGTTCGTGCAGAAAAACTCGTTATGATTACAGCTGATAATAAACATAGATTATGTGTCTTATAACGTAATATAAGTCGTATGGAAGAGGCTAGATCCCGAGTTGGTGTCATGGCGTCTTTTTATTTATTCTAACCCTAACTCCGGTTAGGTAGCCTCTTCCTAAGTCGTATCAGATTCAACATACATTGAGTGATTAAATGGAGATAGATATGAGTACATGGTGATGGGTAAAAGGTCAAAGGGTAGAAGCAGTAGCAGACCCGGAAGGGGGTCCAGGGGGTCCGTACCCCCTTTTCTAGAATTTTTATATATATATTTTCCGAGTGGACTGACGTGGCAAGTAACAATTCCCCCCCCCCCCAGTCTTATTCAAACACAAAATTTGGACCCCCCCCCACTCTTTCAGAATTCCTGCATCCGCGCCTGGAAAGAATAATTATTAAACTCAGATGCGTGTGTCTTTAATTCCTTCTTATTTGTTTCTTTCTTAAAATTGTTATTTCTCTTGCCAGTATTGAGAGAATATATCCACACATAATATAATTTGTCACTCTCTGGAATTGCGACAAGAATTGCAGAGAGTTGATGAAATGTTTTAATCAAATTGAAAGATCCTATTTTATTTCTAAATTTATGTTACTGTTACAGACGAAGTGATGCCGAAGTGGAAGGCGTTGAACGTTTGAGTATGGACGATGCTCTGACTAGACCTGACGTTGATGCAGTATTAATATGCTCTGAAACAGGCGCTCACGAAGAACACATTAGGTAGGTTTTTAAATACACGTAAAGTCATGACGTATTACACAAAAAGAGAGTTTGTTTAAATATACCGTATATAATTTTTCATTTTAGCGGAAACTCACTATCCTGCGAGGGATCCCCCCATTCCCCCCTCCAGCGCCCCACCCTGGTTACGGGCCTGAATATTGTTCACTTTTAGTGTGATATAATCTGATATAACCTTTATCTGTATACGTCAAAACGATTATAATGTTGATTTAAGACACAATCTGACATAACACTCAAGACGAGTTCCTACAGATGGGAGGGTTGTTAAGAATCAAAGAATTTTAAAAGTAATTTTTAACATGCTAAGCTGTTTTGCTACGTTTGACCGCTCAGGCCCGAAATTAGGGGGTGGGGTGCGACGGGTGCGCACGCACCCCCCTAAATCTGTCGAGGTCCGTACATGCAAATTTGGATTGACGCTAATTTACTAGAATAACGTTAAAAACGAAAATAAAACATTCGATCCTTCACAAACGCACCCCCCCTAAAGAAAATCCTGCGTACAGGCCTGCTACGGTTTATTGGCCCCTTGCAAAGACGACGCTGGTTCGAATTTGCCAACCGGAAATTCTTATTTGGTACCTAAGGTTGGACTATATTTTCACTAAGGTTTCGCTTTGTTAATAAAATCGTAAATCCAATATTTATATTTTTGGTCCATATTTTGTATTTGCAGCATTTTAGCAGTTAACGAATACGATAAAAGCTTATAAAGGCTGAGCAAGCATTACATTTCAAGTTTCAATGCATGCACGGTTCCATGGTGGGGCGCACCCGACGTCCCCCACCCCCCACCTAATTTTCGGGCAATGAACATTTTTCTTGTAAAACCCTAAGCGCAAGTACAGGCCAACGCAGCAGTTACAAGTACCATAAGCACTCCTCCAAAGTGGCGCCCCCCCTTTTACAATTGCTGGAACCGCCCCTGCAATGCGACGAAAATTTTACATCTTAGGTATTCAAAATCGAATCTTTGTACAAAATAGTTCAAATGGATTATCTATACATTAAATTCGATAAAGATTGTCCGCAGTTGTTTTCGGTTCTGCTCATACTGGAAAAAAGGACCAACAACCCAGGGCCCTAGCTTCCATATATGCAGGTACGTAGCTGCGTACCACCTGAGATTACAAATAGTTTTTATTGTACCAGTGGGAACGGGGAGGGGGGTGCGTACGGCCAATAGCGTTTTATTCTATCGTCGAAAAAGTCTGCTAGGGCCCTTTAACCATTAAATTGGTCATTTATTTACAAAAATATAATTTTTATATTTATTTGTCTTTGTAGATTCATTGCCTACGGCAACACAAGCATTGCTGATACCATTCCCAAAATGTTCTCACTAATGGTCGACATCTTTCGAAACGTCGGCGACGGGATGAAGTATGTCATCACAAAACGAGAATTCGACGGACGGTATTACCAATCTGCCTGCAACGTTCAAGCCTTCTCTGATTTCAGAAGCCCACTCAAACGATTCATAGACAACATCCAAGACAAACCAAAACTGCAGACGTTACTGCAATATATCCCACAAACCCCACCGGAAGCGGAATTCGCAGGGTTGTTCCCCTTGCATGCATGTTTGAACCACTCATGCGCAAACAACGCAGAAATCATGGACGGGGTTAACGAAGGCAAGCCAGGGGTCGCCGTACGGGCTAGACGAATCATAAAACCGGAAGAGGAGATTTTTATAAATTACATCGATACCAAAATGCCTAGACGACAAAGAAGGGCGTGGTTATACCGCGCGTATAACTTCTGGTGTCATTGTCAGAGATGTCAGTTTGAGGGTGATGGACCGGAAGTGTGCACACAGTGCGGGAAGAAACACGTGGATAATGGCGGCAAGATGTTTCCTACATGCAGTAGGTGTAAGAAGGCGTGGTACTGCAGTCAAGCCTGTCAGAAGATTGCGTGGAAAAAGGGACATAAGAAAATCTGTACGTTATCGCATTCTAACACGGGGTCTTCTTCCGATGTGTTTACCAAGAAGAAATTGTAGTAGTGTTAGAATAAAGTGCTCCTACTGGCAGTAGCTAGTGGGAGTTTCCCTATTAGCTCAGTTGGTAGAGCACTGGACTCTCATATTGAGAGTTATGGTTCGAATCCTTTCAGTGGAGGTTGAGAATTTTCTGTTACATTTGAACCAGACCTATAGGGACGTAACCTGATCAAAATCTTAAGAGGGGTACAATTTTGTTTTACATAGTATAGCCTCAGCCCTCTAGAATATTACCTGAGCATGCGACATACAAAACATATGGAATGAAACACTATACAAATTAAACCCTGAGATATGTATGCTAAACAACAATTGAAATTCTCGGGGACTTAGGGACACCACTGTAGGTCCGATTGCCCACCAAATTTTACCAACCCTGATAGAATTTGCATTAAAATATGTATAATTGTCAGTAATTCATGCGTGCACATTACCAGGTTCATAGCTAGAACGTGAGGGGAGGGGGGGGGGGGCAAAATTCCTGTGGGCCCCACCCTTTGGTTATTGGCCTGATCTCCCTTTGTAACTGCTGGCCATTTTATTTTTAAAATACGCATAGTTTGTTGCTATCTATACCTGCCAGCAATTATCCAAACTCGACTCGTAAGTCTACACTTATCCTTTAACAAAGCATTTGCATAGATTTTGTGTTTACCTAAAATAAGTATGTCCTAAGAACCGTATCCTCCATCCCCGAGAGACGCTACCTGGCAACGGGCCTGCACATCGTATTATAATTACCTGCATATCACATAATTTATGTTAATTTGTGTTTGTCCTTTTACGGAGTCAGTGGATTTTTGAGTGATGCAAAAATAATTCTTTTTTCTTTGACTCTCCTGTAACGTTTATGTTATGCCTAAATCCGGCACTGCCTATGACAGTGTTAAAATATTATACACCTTCAACCTGCCAAACCTATAGGTAAATCCGCCACTGGGTTTGTGTGTGTGTGTGCCAGCGAAAGAGTCAAAGACTAAGGAAACACCGTGTGTTTGTATTAGGAGAACATTTTGTCAGACGACTTCTAACTGGTTATTTTTATATCCAGTTTTTATATCTAAAAAGAGACTAGTAAATTATGTGATTTTTATTGTGATCCCCCCCACACACACACCTCCCCTATCTATTTTTATCTTTCCAGGCGATTGGTTGGTTTGCCTAGAGGTAGTTTATTGCCATTGCCAATACTGCCTTGTTACGTCCCACCCACTTTTTGGACAGGGGGGATGCCTATATAATTACCCCCCCATACTTTTTGCTTAAAAAATGAAAATTTCAGTGAAATTAAAATTAAAATGCCGAGATAATAATCTTTACCAGTATTTTTCTTTATTATATCAATGTAAAACTTTAAACCATGTCGTCTTAGCGCAAATATAC
>JAULBS010030676.1:0-10319 GCA_032355785.1 Symmetromphalus regularis
ATAAATACATCTCTGTAATATGAAGAGCTGATAAATGGATCTTAGTTCTATGAAGAACTGATAAATACATCTCAGTTCTATGAAGAGCTGATAAATGGATCACAGTTATATGAAGAGCTGATAAATGAATCTTAATTATATGAAGAGCTGATAAATGGATCTCAGTTCTATAAAGAACTGACAAATACATATGTTATATGAAGAGCTGATAAATGAATCTTAATCATATGAAGAGCTGATAAATACATCTTAGTTATATGAAGAGCTGATAAATACATCTCAGTTATATGTAGAGCTGATAAATATGTGTTATATGAAGAGCTGATAAATACATCTCTGTAATATGAAGAGCTGATAAATGGATCTTAGTTCTATGAAGAACTGATAAATACATCTCAGTTATATGAAGAGCTGATAAATACATCTCTGTTATATGAACAGCTCATAAAAAAAGTTAGTTTTTTTAACGACACATCTAGAACACATTGATTTTTATCTTATCATCTGCTATTGGATGTCAAACATGGTCATTCTGACATTTCTTTAGAGGAAACCTGCTGCCACCACATAGGTTACTCTTTCCAATATGCAACAAGGGGCCTTTTGTATGCACTTTCCCACTGACAGGACAGCACATACTACAGCCTTTGATGAACCACTTGTGAACAGAAAATAGCAAATTGGTCTGCTGACAAGGATTAATCTCATGACGTACCACTTCACAGGCGGACACACTACTGCTTGAATTATATCCCGCTCCAAAGAGCTGATAAATACATCTCAATTATATAAAGAGCTGATAATTTGCAAACACAAATACCTGCATATTAGGCTGTTGATAATTTTATACATTAATAATTTATGATAAATTTATGTCTCTCAGATAATAGTATAAAACCAGTTTCATCAAAGTTTTTGATGAAAATACCTTTCACTGCTCCACATACAGAACGAAAGCATCTAATATTTTAAATGTGTTGAGATAGCTCTAGTATACAGTTATCCCAAATGACATCTGCGTAGTCAAGCAATAGTAGGACAAATTAACTAAAAAAAAATTCCAAAAACAACCCTAAACAACCTGTATTTTAAAGATAAAAGGCACTTAATCATTTTACATGATTTTTCAAAACTGCCATTTTCCACTGTCCTGTTCCATCAAAAGTAATACTTAAATGCTTCTGATTTTTGATGATTATCCAAATACAAAGTAGATTGAACAGAGGCCACTTTTCAAGTCAACAAGACTGCTTTAGTATTATCTCATCTAATTACACCAACCATCACTTAGCCCATTCATCAAAACTATCTACATCACTATTTGAAATATTTCCACTACGGAAAAGAAAATATTATTTTATTTTACAAATTCATAATTTCCAGTACACTCTGTCCCAACCAATTTACTCTGTTGCACTGGTTACTTGGTGTATTTGCTGGGGACAGAATTGGCTGCTAGCTTCACTGCCATAATTTTCTGATCATAAGTATGTTAATCTGTGGTTCCGCTAAGAAGACCACCTACTTCTTTTCCTAGTGTTTACAAACATGTAGCCTCATTTCACTTTGTTATACATGTATGTGGCTGCTCTAAGTGTAGCTGTTGGTGCATCTGTACTGAGTGTATTAGCACCCATCCATAAAGTAAAGTTTGTTTTATTTAACAATGCCTCTAGAGGACATATTGATTATTATCTTATCATCGGATATTGGATGTCAATCATATGGTGATTTTGACATTTTTTTCTTTTATATGCACTGTTCCACAGACAGGACATCACATACCACAGCCTTTGATGAACCAGTTGTGGACAACTGGTTGGAACAGAAAATAGCCCAACTGAAGGATCGATCTGATGACCAACAGCTTCACAGACGGACATTCTACCATTTGAGCTACACCCTGCTCCCTAGCACCCATCCAAATTATTGAACAACTCTATTATGTTAATGTACAAAAAATGCAGTAAAATTACTGTCAAAAAGCAAGAAGGAAACTGAGGGAAGAGGACAAGAAGGTTTAGCAGGGCACAATATTTCACATGAATTGCCGTTCTGTTCACGTGTCGGTTACGAAAAATTAAATTTACGCGAACCGTAAATCGGTTGCATCGTGACCTGTAGATGTTCAGAAATTAAAACTTGCAAACTTCACAATTACAGGAAGTTTATTCTCGCAGACGTACAAGTATTCCAACAAATGTTTTAGACTGGTTTTTAGATAGTTGATGCACAGCGAACCATTCGACAACTTTATATTGCAATAATTGTAACTTTCAACCAGTCTAAATTAAAAATGCTGAGTATAGAGTCGAGACAAAAGTTTTAATGAAATGTTCATGGACGCTTGGGACAGCTAAAGTATCTGCTGCTATTTCATCTTTAGGAATATAATTATGCTGACATAATACTGGATTGCCTATAATTTTACAAATGCTGAAAATGGTTTTAACGTAAACAGATCTTACAAAAGTTTAAATATACCCACTTTGCAGAATGAGCTTTAAAAAACAAACATTTGGAACATGACTGTAGATAAAGTGAAAGTAGCTTGGACAGCACGAAACGAAAAAAGGAATATCGAAGTGTACATTAAAAAAACACAAAAAACATAGCTAACTTTAGCAAACATTAAAAAAACTTGTATTTTGTTTTAACTTTTTTGGGGCAAAAAATTATGAATTTAAAACATAATTTCAATGTAACATTGAGGTAACGGATTAGGTAACCCACAGGTTATGCAATTATGCCCTGTTTAGACCCCACTGTAACCACCTTTGTGTTTACAGCAGTATGTTGTGTGGACCATGCCAACATTAGTTATCAGAACTACTGGCTTTTCAAAATATTCTTCCAGGCTAAAGAATTTCAAATTTCATTGGAAACATTTTTGATTCCATGCTTTTAGATCATGGGAACACAGTGGAAATAGTTTTTCGGTAATCCAAAATAACACAGCCGTAATATGAATATCAAGGAAAACGAAATTTTGGTTCTGTGATTTTGATAACACGGTACAGACACGCTACCTATGGCCTGTGCTTCCAGAATCCCTTAGAAGAACATGCAAAATTTTGGCATTTGACATTCACTTTACGAATTTATCTTTTAAATTCTTATTTTGGACATCACCACCCCTACCCATTTAACCTCAATATTCTCACTTTGAAATGTATTGGATCTAGATCTATCAATGAGAAGTATTATAAACATGTGTAAGTGCCTCACTGTAATCCAGTCAGTTATCAATTTACATTTACTAAAAGCATTTAAGCCACAAAGGAACAATATTTTGTGAAACACCCAAACAGTATAATGTTCAAAGTATTTGTATAAAAATGTTTATAAAACACACTTCTGTTTATATAATTTACATGTTAAAAGAATACTATACTAGCGAAACAAGAAAAAAACAAATGTTATTACTGATTTAGCATTTAATGGAAGATAACTACATGTGCTTATATGTCATAGACAAAACTTTTTTCAACTTTATTTCTGCTTAATTGCAATAGACTCATTATTGAGTGAGGAAAATGTGTTTATAAACAATATACTCCAGTTTCTCTTGAGATCTCTATCTTTTAACCTAACATCCTGTCACGGTTTCACTTCTTTTTGGATTGGGATCAAGCTCAGTCAGTGTTCACTCAAGGTACATTCATCATAGATCAAACCCCCTTGATGAACTCTACACTTTTTCATTTTTTTCCCAGTCCCAATTGATGTGGTATATCAAAAGCTGTAGTATGCACAGTCCTGTCTGTGAGAGAGCACATAAATGATGTCTATAAGTCAATGTGCTCTAGTGGTGTCATTAAATTAAACAAAAATGAAATTTATTATTATTTTTAAAACTTTTCTAATCTAACCATCTCTTCAACCGGTGCATTTTCCAAGTGTTTCTCTGCTGATAAAACAGGCTTATGTTCAGGACAGGCCAACCTTCACAGGTACTACCTAACAAACTGACTGGTTTCAAATGTTCTCACTAGCTTTAACATAAGTGTGAAAACTAGTCAAGCAAGCGACCACTAGCTAATTGATACTTAGTGTAAGCCTGGCATTCTCCTCAAGACCAACTTATGACACCAAATATCAAACAATGTAATCACTGCTTCAGAACCATAAGGTTGTAAGTCTGGATTTGGTTCTGAAGCAACATAATACTTGTCAGAAAATGGATAAATTCAAATTTCAACAGAACACAATGGGAAAGATATATGATGTCATCAAAGATGTCATGTGCATATTACATTTTTTAGCAACACACAGATTTTTTACTAGGCGGGTAATAAACTTATATAGCAAACTATATACTAGTTATTATTTTCCTTTTTTGTTTTTCCTTTATAAAGAAAAACCCCCATAAAATTTGTATAAGCAGGTGCTTCAACTTTGTGTCACCTAGCAAGTGGTGTTAATTGTAGCTAGAGACTCTAGCTGAGTTGGTCAGAGATTTAGGTGACTTACTCAGTAGGGTTTCCAGACACATGTTGGCTTCATGTTAAATCTGACAACCGACATGTTATTCTCTCAGTCAGTTATAATTACTCTAAGTGAAATTAATGTAAAATTAACAACTGTGCTTTTAACGTATCTCTCATGTTTGCAACAGATACAAATCCTGGTCAAGGAGAAAAAGGAAAAAACACCACAGCTGGGCTGACAGATATCAAGACTAAATTAAAAAAAACTGTTTATTTGCCCTCAACTTGACACATCATTTTAGCAAAGAATATGTAGGGAATTTATTTAATTTCCCCCATAATCATCAACAAGAATCACAATGGAACTTTATCATGAAAAAATGGAAGAAAATTGTTCAAGTAGGACTGATTGCTAGAAAACAATCAATATTTTCATTAAAGTAGGTGTCATTGTCAGATCATGTACTTGTAGGAGTACATGTATTTGTACTTAGAAGAACCTTTTACATGTATTACTATTAGTACATGTTAGAACACAATACACATATTAGAAGAGCACATTATATATTTGCACATGTTAGAAGAACACAATACAGGACTTTGGATATAATTATACAATGGGTGTTAGAAGGACCCTCACTATTATTACAATGCCAGACAAAGCATCAGTTTCATACATCCTGGTTATCAATAGGTTATGGATTAAGCTTGATTTAAACAATAGGTCATATGTGTTGTGCATTTCACATGTCTGGGTTTTGATAATCCTAGATTAACAACAGTCTACAATTGTACATGTATGGCTTGTTTAAACCTGACTTATCTAAGGCACAGGATATAACCTCTGTAAAAAGACTTATCTATGACTCAGACTATAACCTCTGTAAGAAGACTTAACTAAGACTCAGGATATAACCTCTGTAAGAAGACTTATCTCAGACTATAACCTCTGTAAAAAAGACTTATCTAAGACTCAGGATATAACCTCTGTAAGAAGACTTATCTAAGGCTCAGACTATAACCTCTGTAAGAAGACTTATCTAAGGCTAAGGATATAACTTCTGTAAGAAGACTGTTATCTAAGGCTCAGTATATAACCTCTGTAAAAAGACTGTTATCTAAGGCTCAGGATATAACCTCTGTAATAAGATTCAGTGTTAACAAGGACTGAGAATATAACCTCTGTAAAAAAACTCAGTGTTAACAAGGACTGAGGATATAACCTTTGTAAAAAGATTCAGTGTTAACAAGGACTGAGAATATAACCTTTGTAAAAAGACTCAGTGTTAACAAGGACTGAGGATATAACCTCTGTAAAAAGACTCAGTGTTAACAAGGACTGAGGATATAACCTCTGTAAAAAGATTCACTATTATAGAGATCAGGACATAATCTATGTACAAGGCCAGAATAGACTAAACGCTTGAGCTGATTAACTCTAATTGGGAACTAGTTTTGGAGACAGCTGGCTATTATTAGCCTACAATTTGTCAATATATCGACTGCGATCATGATAAAAATAGGCTTCCTGATTGGTATAAATACTGTCAATTTGTAAGTGAGACTATATGATATACTATATACATCATTCATTAAGCTTAGAACACAGGCACACACACGATTGTGTTTTGGTACGTGCGTGCAATGAAAAAACTATTAGTTAGTAATAACTTATCACCATGCCAAGTAAGCATGCAATAGTCTAAATATAGAACAGGTAACATAGCGACACAAAAATGTAATGCATATGGGTTTTAAAAATACAGAACAGTGTTACAAAAGCATACCTACTCAAAAAATGTGAAAGGTATAGAACAACATGGCAGTATTACATAAAAGTACATTGCTTAAATTACATTTCATATGTAAGATGGGCGTATCACTATTAGTTCATTTCATATGCACTGCAATATTTAATGCTGTGGCACTTTTTTTGCTGCAGATAAACATATATAATATATATTTTTCAAGGTGTATTTTTTTTCTTATTATTGAAAAACTGAATACTTTTAAAACCATTCCAAAACCGGCTTTAAATTCAGTGTACGAAACAAATACTACATCAAAAATATATATATATTTGACTGGATATAAATTTATAAAAAATAAATGATACTTAAAATTACCATAATTGATGTTTTGAACACAAATGAAAAAAAAAAGGAATATTTGTTTAACGACAATTGCAAACACACTGTTTGTCAGTGACTATTAGGTTTCAAACATTATCCCCAAAAACTGATGTTTATTTTTTGTGCTAGGGGGTATTTAAACAAACAAACATTATCGTATGTTGTGTTTGTGACACAGACAATGTACAGAAGAAATCTATCAACATAAGTAACCTAAATTATTATTATTTCCTGATAGTAGTTGAGTAATCACACTGATTAATTAAAAAAAACTTAAACCTCACTTCAGTAATAACATATAGTTCTAGTGTGTGCATTATGTGGTCACCTTATTGCTTGAGGTCAGAGAAAACAATGACAACAGAGTGAAACCAGTACCTTGTGTCGCTACCTGCCAAACAAATTTATGGCATTCCATATATTGAAATTTAATGTTTGTTAAATGTCCAGAAAGGTAGTTTTGATAAAAATTCACTTGACTGGTTCTCTGGTATGTATATGCAGCCAAACCAATAGGTATCATCTGGGGAATTATGGAAACTACCAGTGTTATAATAAAAACTATTTGGAGCATCTAGGCTGATTTCATTTACTGGCATCTACATGTATACATATATATGGTAGTAAGACTAGTTTATCTTAATAGTACTTGTTTGATGTTGTCAGTGGTTGTATGAGAATAATCTAATAAAAATAATAGCATTAACAGGTTTTTAAAGTACAATATCAGTTTTCTATAAAATTCTGACAACTAAAAAATTACATAGGCAAGTGAAAGTGAAAATGTGACTCTCCTGAATCACCAGTCATAAAAATCCTAAGTGCATACCCAGTAGCTCTACCCACTTTTAAAGATGATTTGCAAAAATTATAAGAAATTCGGAAATATTAGCACCAACAAAATTTCAACAATAATACATTTTTATTGATGGTGAAATACCAAGTAGTTTTTCATAAAGAAAAATCAATCACTTTTTATTTAGACAGTGTTAGTCTGACCTAGATTAAGTGTAAACAAAGAAAACCTTCTGACAGTACTTAGACTGAATACAGCCAGGTTAACAGCAGTACACAAGAGAGTGTGAACCACAACATAGAGAAAGTGCCTATAATACTGCTTGTCTCCCTTTAATAAGTGCAAACAGGTGAATGACCTTTCAAAGTTTAACTATGATCCCCCCCACTCCCCCCATTTGAGCTGGACCAGCAGATTGTGATCAATAAAATAGTCGGACTAAGTCCTGGGTGTTGAATCGGTGGTAGCTGCCCTCAAGACTAATAGCTACAACACTATTTAACTAGGTTATGAACTGGAGTTCACCCGATCTAGATCAAACACTTCACCATGTAACTGTCCATAAACACCAGTGTTTTCTATCCCTCAGCTAGCAAACATCATGACCTTCTATCCCAGACAAATGCAAATATGTTTTCTCAGACTAAAGTAATCACAGACTAATTTAGCTTCCATTTATGGGAGCATATAATGCGGAACGCATCACGCCCGCTACATGTAGTTTGTTATACCTTGAAGCCAAATGCTGCCTTACTGCCATGCAACGGGATAAGTATTGTTAGTTTTTCTATGAATGTACATATTGATATACTTTATATACAATCACTGACTAGATATTGTTCATTTTTCTATGAATGTATGTACATTATTCATAAATGTATATACAGTCAATGACTGTGTGAAACTGACAATGAATGCTGATTTAACAGTTTTACAATAGATAACATTTATCAAGTGTTATAATATAAACTAACATCTAGCCCATCTCTGTGCTTATCACAGATGCCCTTTGTGGGATATTATATGCTCATCTTTTGCAAATACCTTGTGTCATCACTGTTTTGACAGTGATTTGTGACTTTATACCAATATGATTTACCCTAACATGCAATGTACCTTTTCCTCTGTCTTATTTAGAGATACAGTTTTGAACAAGACAGGGTTCTATCGTTTTTGAATTAGGTCAGATTTTTGCCTGATCTCAGCAATACAATGGTTTGGTAACTGGGCTCAAGACAGTTAAATAATTTGTGTAAATTCCACAAGCTTTTAAATCCCAGCACTAGCTTTAACCCAGTGAGGAGATGTACACATACACAGTTTCATTTCCTAAGTGAAAATGTAGCAGCTGCAGATGTATTAAAAATCATGAAAATATCAATATCACATCTGACACACTAATAGCCACTGACTAAACAGTGTGATAAGGCATCATTAAACACACCAGCAGGATCTAGCTCAAACGATAGTGGACCCATTTGTAGTTTGGGCTATTTTCCATTCCAAACAGTGGTCCACAACTGGTTTATCAAAGGTCATGGTATGTGCTGTCCTGTCTGTGGGACAGAGCATTTAAAAGATCCCTTGCTGCTTATCTCAAGAGTAGCCTATGTGGTGGCAGTGGGTTTCCTCTAAAATATATGTCAGAATTACCATATGTATGACGTCCAACAGCTGATGATAACATAAAAATCAACGTGCTCTAGAGGCGTCGTTAAATAAAACAAACTTTACATTAAACACACGTTGCTTTTCTTTTTCCACTGACTATACATTATATAGTAAGTTCTGCACAACTGATAGAATCAATGACTGCTGCCACACAACAAGTGGTCACTGAGGACTTGAACCTCTCGTGTTTACAAGAAACACCTGTTGACTAAAGTAAGTGTTTCAAATTTGTGAGCTGGCTTCTATAAATTATAGCGAACTGGGGGATAGCCCAGCTATGAGCTAACATTCCTTATTCAGTGTGGGAACATCCTGTGCCATGGGTTATAGTCTAAACACATGCTGCCAGCCACAGAGCCAGTGAGCACTGGTGAGGAGTGTCAGGCCCCAGTCACAGACAAACGTAGTGAGTCATCATTTTATGTCACTCCTTCCGGTACTGATACACTGTAAAATCAGCTGTCTGTACTGAACTGTGTACTCAGGAATCAAAATAAAAAGTTTTGCTTGTTAAATCAAATACATGTAAATAAATGATCTTTGTGACATAGTCATTAGGTTAAAGGCTAGTAGAAATGGGTTTAATATCCCACCTGAGACACTGAGTTTGTGTCCCAGCTCTAACCTCAGTTACCATTCCATCAGATGTTCAGGTAGAACTAAAGCAATAATAAATTAAAATAAAATACACATTAGCCATGCAACCTCTCTATAAAATAACATTATTCACATAGTCATGAGATTTATATCTAGGACCTATCTCTCACCTACATGTTGTTAAAACAAACCCTTATTAAAGTAAAACCAACTCTCACACACATTCACAAACCATTCAAAAATAAAATGCACCTACATCACCATTCACTATACTCAGTACACCAATACTACTGGAACCTTCACTATACCATTACACCACACCTACTTCACCATTCACTATACTCAGTACACCACACCTACTTCACCATTCACTATACCATTACACCACACCTACATCACCATTCATTATACCATTACACCACATCTACTTCACCATTCACTATACCATTACACAACACCTACTTCACCATTCACTATACCATTACATCACACAGACTTCACCATTCATTATACCATTACACCACACCTACTTCACCATTCATTATACCATTACACAACACCTACTTCACCATTCACTATACCATTACATCACACAGACTTCATCATTCACTATACAATTACATCACACAGACTTCACCATTCACTATACCATTACACCACACAGACTTCACCATTCACTATACCATTACACCA
>JAULBS010030687.1:0-10318 GCA_032355785.1 Symmetromphalus regularis
ATCATCAATCAGTAAGGTGCACATAATCATCAATCAGTAAGGTGCACATAATCATCAATCAGTAAGGTGCACAGAATCATCAATCAGTAAGGTGCACACAATCATCAACCAATGAGGTGCACCTAGCCAACAATTATCAATCAGTAAGGTGCACCCAATCAACAACCATCAATCAATAAGGTGCACCCAATCATCAATCAATGTGGAACACCCAGTTAACAATCATCAATCAGATGCACCACAACAACATTCATCAATCAATAAGGTGCATCCAATCAAAATCATCAGTAAGGTGCACCAAATTAACAATCATCAATCAATGAGGTGCACTCAACCAATAATCATCAATCATTAAGGTGCACCCAATCATCAATAATCAAAGAGGTGCATCTAGTCAATAACCATCAATCAGTGAGGTGCACCCAATCAACAATCATCAATCAATGAGGTGCACCCAATTAACATTCATCAATCAATGAGGTGCACACAATCAACAATTATCAATCAATGAGGTGCACCCAGTTAACATTCATCAATCAATAAGGTGCACCAAATAATCAGTAAGATACACCCAATCAATAATGTGCATCAATCAATAAGGTGCATCCAATCATCAATCAATAAGGTGCACATAATCATCAGTCAATAAAGTCCAGCCAATCATCAATCAATAAAGGTGCACCCAATCATGAATCAACAAGGTCCAGCCAATTATCAATCAATAAGGTGCACTCGGTCAATAACCACCAATCAATGAGGTGCACCCAATCATCAATAATCAAAGAGGTGCACCTAGTCAATAACCATCAATCAGTGAGGTGCACCCAATCAACAATCAATAAGGTGCACCCAATTAACAATCATCTATCAATGAGGTGCACCCAATCATCAACCAATGAGGTGCACCCAACAATCAATCAGTAAGGTGCACACAATCATCAACCAATGAGGTGCACCCAACAATCAATCAGTAAGGTGCACACAATCATCAACCAATGAGGTGCACACAATCACAGATCAGTAACGGGGCCCCCAGTCCACAATCATCAATCAATAAGGTGGACCCAATCATCAATCGATGAGGTGCACCTAGCCAACAATTATCAATCAGTAAGGTGCACGCAATCAACAACCATCAATCAATGAGGTGAATCCAATTATCAATCAATGTGGAACACCCAGTTAACAATCATCAATCAGCTAGATACACCACAACAACATTCATCAATCAATAAGGTGCATCCAATCAAAATCGTCAATCAATAAGGTGCATCCAATTAACAACCATCAATCAATGAGGTGCACACAACAATCAACAAGCTGAACCCAATCATTAATCAGTAAGATGCACCCAATAATCAATCAATAAGATGCACCCAGTCAATAAGGTGCACCCAATCATCAATCAATAATGTGCACCCAATCATCAATCAATAAGGTGCACCCAATCATCAATCAATAAGGTGCACCCAATCATCAATAAGGTGCACCCAATCATCAATCAATAAGGTGGAGCCAATCATCAATCAATAAATGTGCACCGAATCATGAATCAACAAGGTGCACCCAACCATCAATCAATATGGTGCACCCGATCAACATTCATCAATCAATATGGTGCACCCAGTCAACATTCATCAATCAATAAGGTGCACACAATCATCAATCAATAAGGTGCACTCAGTCAATAATCATCAATCAATCAGATGCATCCAATCAGCAATCATCAATCAATGAGGTGCACCCAATCATCAATCAAGGTGCATGTAATCAACTGATCTGTGAATATAATGCACCTAAATATCTTAAAATCAAAGTAGTGAAAAACATACCTACACAACTACAACATTCCAGAGAAAGCTGTATAGAACCAGACGTTAACTACAGAGAATGATTTAGCATTCATCGTCTCTACAGTAAACAACAGATCGAAAATAAGAAGTAGGTTTAAGTCCTATTTTTCAACAGATAATAAAAGTGATGTCTCAGTGAATATTCTTGGTAAGAAAACATATTAGACCTACAATAATGATTCACTAGACTAAATGTCAGGTCATTTAAAAAACCTATTATTTAACAAACCTCTTTCTAAAGAATACATGTACAGTTGTAGTTTTTAATATAACTCCTATATACATGTTATTATAAATTTGAAATTGAGTTCCTCCAATGGAAAACGTTTGGCTTTTTGAAACGCTGTAGTTCCTCCAATGGAAAACGTTTGGCTTTTTGAAACGCTATTGTTCCGCCAATGGAAAACGTTTGGCTTATTGAAACGCTGTTATTGTTTATATATGTAACATAAACATGTGATTAAAAGAAAGCATGATATTTATTTTGTCTTTGTCCGATGTTCTAATCAGAGCAATTATGTATGTTTTAATAGTTAAAGTGATGTTATAACGTGTCTAATAATTAAACATATCTTTGTAATATACCACAAATACAACCACACACTTACAAAATTAATATATTTCTCAAATTAAGTTCTCATAACATTTTATTTTACTTTTTTATGAGGTCGAGAAATCCATTTCTGACATTTGTTTAGACCTAACCTGCACCATTTAAGAGATGCCATCTATGTTGAATTTAATGTAAAAAAAATATCACTTTTTTCTACAAGTGTCACAAAAAAATGTTCCGTAGGAATTTGGTGATGTAAGCAAATAACCTATTTAAATATCATTGGTATATCATATCTTACAAAAAGAACTTTGATGGCACTCTGAGAAATTACACTAATGGCTGCCAGAGCCGCCATTTTGTATATTTAATTAGGTAACTTAAACAGTTCAAAACTGTTAATTTTATTCCCCCGATAACCTGAGTAATATGTGTAATCATATGTTTATGAGACCAAGAAATTTATTTCTGACATTTATTTAGACCAAACATGCACTATTTAGAATATGCTGAATTTAATACAAAATTTCACTTTTTTCTACAGTAAGTGTCAGGAGAAAATGGGAATTTGGTGATGAAAGCAAACCACATAGTCAATTATCATAGGTATGCCTATATAACAAAACAAAAACTTTGTTGAGACTTAGAAATTACTCAGATGGCCGACATAGTCGCTTGATTGAATATTTAATGAGGAAACCTAATATCAATTAAAAAATTGATTTTATCTAAATAATCTGTGTAATACTTTTAATTATTGATTTATGAAGTTGATAAATCCATTTCTGATATGTATTTACATCTAAGATTGTATTGCAAAATACATGTAATTTGAAACAGACTATACAAACCTTGGTGTTATAGTCAGTTTCAAATTACACGTGTTTTGCAATAAAATTGTAAATACATATCATATTCCCATACATAACACTATTAACAGGTCATTTATTGTATCAGTTGTTTGAATATCATAACAAGTCATGATAATACTGACACATTTTTCTGGTTTTTATTCCAGGGATTTTCCTAATTAATATATAATACTGGAAAACCACCTGGATATAATTTTGATAAAGGACTTTAAAATGTGTTGCCATGAAATGTAACTGCAGGTTACAATCGACTACTTGCAATTTATTCCCAAGATACATATTTCCATGTCAATACCTGGTCCTTCGCAAATATAGATTAGCACGTCTAAATATCTATTCGTTCCTTTCGGCATTTTCATTTTGACGGATGACCCAATTTTTTCCTTTCATCTTTTTCAATTAAAACTTATTATTAATCATGTAGAAAACAAATGAAAAAAAACATATCGACAGCAGACAATCTTTCGAAGAAAAAGCCATTTTTGGTTTAGGGGTGTGACGTTATTACTGTTCTTTACTATCAAGTTATACAGTCGTAAACCAGTCTATGTTGCTATGGTATTGTACTGGGCTAAAAAAATTGTCTTGTACTTATTTTTTAAATAAAACCTGCTAGCCAGCTCATTGAAACTTTTCTAAAAATATTTTGCATATCCCAACAGAAGTTTAGACTAGCCCACACGTATTTCCGATATATACATCCGATTGATAAAATGGCAAAAAATTCAATGTTAAATTCGTATAGGAAATTTTTAGATTAAGATTATGAACACATATGAACTATTTAGAAAGGATATTAGATTGAAAAAAAAAATACGACGACTTACAAACGATGGATTTACAGGGATTTAAAGTAAACAATTTTTTTCTTCTAACGAACTCAAAATGGTAGTACAGCTGTGAAGTGAATTAAACTATAGCACGGGTGCTATTTGTGATAAATTAATTTTGTACTCGAACCAGACACCGAGTTGTATTTCTCAATAAATACGTTTCTATGACAGCGTTATTGTCATTAATTTAATCTACCATTTGGCATTATTTAAACACAACTGTTTCAGTCAAAACCATCATATGAAATGATAATGGTAGTAATCCGTATCAATAATTATGTTGCTAAAACCATTTGGCAGTCAGATTATTTTTATTACACAGTTAATCTCTTACAAGGGTTTATTGTGGCAAGTGAAGCTGATCCCAAGGGGTGTTTCGTGTTCGGCATGTTTTATAATGGTTATTGCCAAGAATGCAATATAACATAGAACATGAACTATTTACTATTTCACAGCTTGTGCTTGGCAGTCCATAGGCGGGCTGCAAGTCCCCAGACTGGCTTGGTGGTATTACAGTCCAAAATTACGAACTATACACATTAAACCCATACTAGCACGCACCCTTGACCTAATTAATTTACAAATAAAAAATTAATTTTAAATATAAACATTTGATTATCAATATTTAAAAAAATAAAAATTAAATATGCTAACAGACAAATAAATCGAAAACAAATAATGGTTATTTTCCGTTGAAGGTGTAACGTATATATTTTGAGTCACGTGACGTGTATCCCCCCCCACCCCCCCCGTTACTGTTATTTTAAAATTTCTGAATATTTTTCTTGCTGTAAAAACATTTCGTACCAATTTATTTCGCACCTCGAGGAGTTCCGATCCTGAAATTTGAAATTTTTAAATGTTAAAAAATATATTTATTTAAGCACAAACGATAAAAGAGATACGAATATTATCGGAAATGGCCGAGATGTTCCGAATGTTAAAATGGACGGTTACCCTTCTTTGTAATGCTGCCGTCTACCAAGTGTTATTAATGATGTGCAATTTTTCCGATTTTAATATACGAGGTAATGAGGAATATTTTTAATTATTATTTAACAAAGTAATGAAAAAAATTGGAACATAGGACTTTTTTGCTATTTCCAAATCTCTAGTCCTTTTTCGCCTAGGTTCACGCAAACTAAAGTAAACAATAAAAATCCATGTTCCAAGTAGCGTAAACAGACTATAGTTTTTGATGGTTAGAATGTGTACCGTCGGTGTTGGTCATGCGTTCTGTATGGTACTTATTTTGAGATCTGTATAACATTTCATTCCGGGATGTAGCTCAAACAGTAGCGTGCCCGCCTGTGAACCCGTCGGTCGTCGGATCGATCCTTCTCAGTGGACCCATTTGCTGTTTAGGCTGTTTTGCGTTTCAACCAGAGGTCCACAACTGGTTCATCAAAGACGGTGCATATAAAAGACCCCTTGCTGCATATCAGAAAGAGAAACCTATGTGGCGGCAACGGGTTTCCTCTAAATCATTATGTCAGAATGACCATATGATTGACGTCCTACAGCCGATGATAAGATATAAATCAATGTATCTAGAGGCGTCGTTAAATAAAACAAACTTTACTTCATATTAGAATTCTAATATCCCTACTTAACTTGCACAGTATATTTTATATATTATATCGGGGCCGGATTTAGATCAAGGGAGGCCCGGGGCACTTAAGGTACAGGGGCCCCTAAACATGGAAGTTAAATTACATGACAAATAAATAAATGAATAAATTAATATGAAGGAATATAACTAATTTTATAATTATTACGTTTTTTTTAAATAAAAGAAGTCCTTAGTCGGGGTGGGAGGTGGGTGGGGGAGGAGGGGGCTCAGACAGGGCAGTCCGGAGCTGTTGCGCCATTTGTCCTTTATAAATCCAGCCCTGATCTAATATATCCAAATTAGAAATTAAAAATTAAAACACAATACGGAAATTTTCTCCAACATGTTTTATTATTATCTTCAGGGAGAATTCCGTTACAGTGATTTACAATCATTGTAACTGAAGTCTCCCTGAAGATAATAATGAAACACGCTGGAGATAATTTCCGCAATGTATTTTAATTTTTAATTTCTAATTTGGATACGAGCTAATGTACGCCGGTATTGTAAGTGTAAACGGAACATTTTCTGCGGTCCCGTGATTTTCACAAATTTTTACACTAAAATTCACCCTTAAACTCTGAAGACCGGAATCGTTACCTGACCCAATGTATATGTATGTATATGCGTATAATAATAAATTGATGTTTCTCATGACAGGTAAGACAATAAATATACCGTACACGTCATGTAGTTAAAGGGGCGGGGGGGGGGGGGATAAGAAATTTACGAAGGGTACAGTATCGGATCCAGAGGTTCCGGAATCGCCACCAAAAAAAAAAAAAAAAATTTTGGAAGGATGTGAAAATTAACCATTTCACCTCAATCCTATTTACTCATCACACTTGGACACCCCCCTCTCCCACTTTCAGAAATCCGGCATCCGCGCCTTTGTTATTTGTCTAGACCCCTTGGCAATCCTCATCAAAATTGTTTTAGTAATAAAACGTACATACAAGCCACACCATTAACAAACATTGATTTGCTTTTTTGCACCAAGAAGTTTTTAAAATCTTTTTCTAATTTATTAAATTTTATTTATTTATATTTTTATTTATTTGCATTTGTATGACGAATGCACCGTAGTCATTTCATAAACAAAACAAAATTATTCGGCGAATCTGCATAATCGGAGGTATCAGGAACGCAGGGACTGGGGTGGGGGAGGGTTGGACGGGGGGACTGGGGGCATATCCTCGTATCCACTTGAAACTCAGAGCTTCATGCTTAGATCTGTTAGCCCCTGGGCCGGGTTTATAAGGAGGCGCCTGCCAGACCCCCCCGTCCCCCGACTAAGGACTTCCTTTAAAAAATGTAATAATTATAAAATTGGTTCTATTCATTCATTTTTTAAATTTGTCATGTAATTTAATTTCTATATTGAGGTACACCCCGAACCTGAGGTGCCCCGGGCCCTTGAAGGTCCAAATCCGGTCGTGGTTAAACCTCCCACCCCAATGTTCACTTGCTTCCGCCGTGCCTGGTTATGACTACACATCTTAACAAATAAATCATTAATAATGGTTCATCTGTTGTCTCTCTCGTAGCAGTGACGATTACTTAGATTGTTGAGCACATAGATACTCCGCGTAATGTCCATATCAAGTTCCAACCTGCCCATTTATCGCCAATCTTGTTCCGGACCACGATGGCAGTCCTCATAAATAACGCTTAAAAAGATACTACATAACAGAAACATTTTATTTTTAATAGCATGATTGTGTTGCTGTGTTTTATAACTAAAATACATGGGCGGTTCCAGCAATTGTGTATGGGGGGCGCAAATTTGGAGGGAGAAGCCCGACCTTGCGAGCGTGTACTTGCGCTTAGGGTTTTACAAGAAAAAATGTCATTGCCCGAAAATTAGGGGGGGGGGTGTAGGCAGGGTGCGCCCCATGGAACCGCCCCTGAAATACTTTAAGTAGAGGTTATTAAACGAGTTGCCATTTGTTATCAAATTACTGTCAAACGAGTGACAAAGGAAAATTATTTCACAATGGATATAAATTTGATAATAAATGGTAACGAGGTTAAAATATTCTATTTTTGTTTTTACCGCAGACGATGTTAATCTTTCAACTTTTTAAACTTTCTAATTGCGCGACAATTTAGAGAAATATCCGTCATTACGTTACACCTTTTTTTTTGGTAATTTTAGTGACATCATTTCCACTTTTACAAAATTATAATGACGTCATGTTAAGTACAGACGATCTTATTGGTCATAACGGCTAGAATGATCCAATGAAATGCCCTGTTAAACTAGTTCAGGAACTTAATGCTTATTGATTATTGGTTATTGCATTAAGTTCAGCTGGCGACTCATATAATGTATTGGTGCAATTTTCTGGCAACAAATGTTTCAGTTTCCGACCAAAAAATATCTAGATATACAATAAAATTGCCAACTTAGGCACTTGTTACATCCCTTTCAAGCAAAACCCATAGTATCCACTAATTTCGCCTTCAACCGCTGACACATTAAAAACAACATGGTGGTCGAACAAATATGAATCTTTCAGTTCATCCGCTATCTCTGTGGAGTCATTAAAAAATTAAATAAACCAGTCACAATGTAATATATTACTATTTGTATTTACAACACGCACTGCCACTCCTCCAACCCGCCAACAATCCTCCCTTCATTTCCCATTCCTTCTCCTGAAAGTTTCGTATTTCTGAAGTATTTGTACGACCACAATTTTTTTTTTAATCTGTCTGTGGTTGACGGTGAAATCAGTGGATACTGTGGGATTTACTGTGAAAATGGATGTATTGTCGGGTGCCCTGTTTCAGTGAGGAACCTGTTTTGGTGGGTGCATAGATCGAGTGTAAACGTATGCTTTGTGGAAGATTATGATGTTGCCAGATTTAGCGTAGAAAATGTAAACAAACCACTGTCACATACACAAAAGATTTGACAAAGTACAAATGTAAGCACAAAACAAGTCAATAGTCCAAATTTCAAATTAGTACACATCTGAAATTAGTATATTTCTTAATACCTTTTTAAACGTTTGTATAAAAATCCATAATTTTAAAATAACAAATAAAATAATAATAATTTACTTGTCAAACATTCTATTGTCATCTGGCAGCTCATGTGATTGCCATATGTGCTATATTTTTGCAAGTTCCTTTACAGAACATGGCCAAAAATATACATCTCTTATACGTTTTTTTAAAGCGTCATTGTTTCGTCAATTTGATTCAACTGCAAAATAATGTACTTTTTACATGAATTAACAATTTTAAATCAGACTTTTTGTTTCTACAATTTATAAAATTATTAGCAACAAATGTTTTATTGATTTATTTAGAATAAATTTGTAACAAAATAACTTTACTCTTTGTGTTCACAAACAAGTCATCAAGCAAGATTTTTTTTATCGCACTTCATTGAATCATTTTAAAAAATCATATTAAAATCTGTTTAAAATTATTTATTTGTGTATCTTTGGTGAAGACACATTTTACAAACTCCACTATTGTATTCCATACTATTTTGGTTTTAATTTGTACCAGTGATAAAGTCATTCTAGTCATCCACCGAAACAGGTTAAGTAGTTCTCAATATTGACCCGAGAGGGTCGCTATTTGTTTTTGTGTTTTTAATATTACCATGGAAAATTCAGTTCAGTGCACATTATTGGAACAGAAACTCCAATTAAAAGATAGATGGACGTATAACCAAAGTATCAGTTTTAAAATCCTTGTAATTTTCAATTTATTGCTTACAGTTATACCCACCGAAACTGGTCACCCTATGTCAGGCTATGATAATAACTTTGCACATGGGGGTCATGTGGATATAAAATAAAATCTGCAAGAGTAAAAAATAACCATTTTTAGAGTAGGTGTTAAGATGTTAATAATACAAAATGAATGTCGCCGCTAAACAAATAACTTATATATATATAATTTATTTTGCATGCTTATTCAGATGCAAAAATAGCCACATGTGACATTCCTCAACTTGCTGAAGTTTGGTTTATCACATGTCGCTTTGAACATCAAATAAACATAAAACTGTCAAGTGACACTTACTTTAACAACACTGATGAGTCGCGTATTACATTATTTATTGTGCACCACCATTTCAAAACCAGGAAGAAACTTGTAACTAACGAAATGCAATTTAAAACTTTACAAACACTTTCAGGAAATGATTCACTAGGTCAACTGAATTTGGGCTTTGCTACGCTTCAGCGGTTCTTCCCGTCTACTAAGTTATTGTAGTTTCCTCCAATTATAAGGGCGTCCTTTTTTCTTTAATTTGTTCTGTTTAGTACAAATTAAATGTAGGCCTAGGAACGGGAACACATACACTTTAACACCGGCTAATCCTAGAGTATTTAACATAAAAATTTATAATAATGCTATTTGAATAAAATTTGGCTGATAAAATTTGGCTGATATACCTCTAGCGTAGCCAGCGTGATGCAGACGAGGCGCTTGCCTCGTCTGGTATTTTCGCAGATTTGTTTTATTTTTTCCCCGTGATACTGATATTTATTATCCACATGGTTCGAGCTCCCTGCGTCTGTGTTTGCCTTGGAAATAAGGGGGGGGGGTGGCCTGTATCTTTGTTGGAT
>JAULBS010030698.1:0-10318 GCA_032355785.1 Symmetromphalus regularis
GTATTTTGAAGCAAAGAAAGGAAATTATTTGGTGGATTTAGTTTTTTGGACTGGGTAAGGAGTTGAAAATACTTTTTTTTTCTTTTTTTATTATTATTATTATTATTATTTTTTGCATGTATGATACACGTGAGCGACTTTCGACTTTGAATGAGAGGTGTTTAGTGTCATTGTTTATTGAAATTCTTACTTGGAGGTGCTTAGAGTCGTTGTATATTGAAATTCTTACTTGCAGGTGCTTAGTCTCATTGTATATTGAAATTCTTTCTTGCAGGTGCTTAGTGTCATTGTATATTGAAATTCTTACTTGCAGGTGCTTAGTGTCATTGTATATTGAAATTCTTACTTGAAAGACTAATTAAGGCGAAGGAGGTTCGGGTAAAAAGGAACCAATTTTGTTTGTTTTCTTCAAAGTACTTCTGCTATACTTCATAACGTAAACTCTGCCACTGAGTTTTTTCAATCAATATACTTTTTTGTCGTTCATATGTGTTATAAATGCTATTTTTCTACAATTTGCGGATGTTTTTTAAGAATATGGTTAATTAAATTTGATGATACATTCACCTATCCTTGTTCTGTTGTTACGTAATTCATATCTATACATTTATTCAAATCTACAGCATATACACTGTAATGGTGGAAATTATCGTCTACACGTGAAACCGACAAATAATAAAAGTTGTTCAAATCTCGAAGATTCCACATTAACAATTAAGGTATTTATTTCAGTTGGATTCTAGAACATTCTTAAGAAATCGCAATACATCTGTTCTTGAAGGTTCTAATAACACGGGTGTGTTCAAAAGGGTGTGGGCTCGCGAACAATATGACTGGTTACTGTCGTCTTCTGTCACATTACTTGTTTATGGTTAGGCGTAGAAACCATTTAGAGAGCGCTCGACCTCCTCAACATGTCAAGTCTTTTCTAATCACACTACTGTTTACATCGTAAGGTTTTATATAATTCATAACAAATATTGCATCATACTTGGGCCAGTTTTAGGGGTATGCTAACCGTCCGGTCGCACAGGGCCCGCGACTATATGTTTCACGATATTCTGGTAAACAATTTAAATAGACCATCTAATATAATTAATATGCAATATAGCTCCAAACAAGTAATTAGTATAAATACTTACTGTTTAGTATTTACATGTGACAATTCCTCCCCCCTCACCCACCTCCCACCTACCACCCCACTCCCGATTCCTGGACACGCTACTTGCAATGTGATTATTGACAACAGAGGCTGTTGAAGCCCTATATATTAATTGTGAGGTCGCAACATCTGAGAATCCAGCCAATAAGCTGCCCATTGTGAGATGCCACACTCAGAGGTTTCTTTACCGCCTTTTTTCATTTATTCATTATATTTGACTGTTCAAATGCGGATAGACGGGGCTTAAGCAGTCATTCGATTTTTAAATATCTTTTGTTTTTCATTGTAAATTAGGCCAGATAAAATAAATACTTGATTAGCGTCCCCGCCCGACCTGAGAAATGCCCCCGACCTCCAAATATTTTTTATTTGTTATTTTTCAAAAACCCTTCAAATAAAGTATTAAAACTCTCAAAATAACGTTTTCCCGCCTATTACAGTGATTGCGGAATCACTGACGAACTTCATCTTGACGACAATGCCTCTATCGGACAAAAGATGTACCACCTGCGCTAACTCTTAATTGTTTTCTATTCAGGCATTGTCTTGTATAAATTACCACAGACAAATGGTTGAAGTCGAGCATTGCGTTTCAAGTCATATGCAAATCTTTAAATGTTAATGTGCAATGTTTATCTTTGGGACAAATTATAATAACAAGACGTTCTGTTCCACGTTAAATACATGTACAGTTGAGCTTTCATTTGAATAAAGATTTTATAGCAATTTTAATGTTTTCATGTTCCGTTTCTAGCTAGAAATACGTCAATGGTCTTCTCTACCTTCTTATCATGCCTTCTGACCATGAATACATGGCTAGTTTTCTTCTTCCTGTACACCGTCATTCTACATACAAAGTAACAAATAAAAATAAAACACTCCCTACTTTGAAAAATTAAATTGGGTGGACGCTAAGCAAATATTTTTTAATATGGCCTTATTGTAAAGTATGCACTATGGCCCGCTCCCTCACACACACACACACTCCCCGGCAGTAGAATGAACCATGGCAAAGAGTCCCCAGAATTCATACCTGCTGGTGTATCGTGGCTACAAGTTTTAATAGTCATCAATTTCCTGAACAGTTTCATTGTTGTTCAGGGCCCGTTCTTATTTTGTTGTAAGACACGTATAGCAGCATACATGATTTAAAAGTGTATATTACAATAGGATTCCGACATGCATGGATGTTAAGGTTATACCTCAAAATCAAATCATGGATTTCTTAGTTAAATTTTCACGGCAGACTATAACTATATTAACTACTGGCTTTGTGACGGATGGATACGTTTGCCATTTATTTACGAAACGTATTTATTGCGAAAAATATGGCATTATTTTGTGTGTAAACAACATGGATATATGAATGGATGGGTTTTGTTGTTGTTGTTATTATCATAATCATCATCATTATTATCATCATCATTTTAAATATAATTTCACCAACACTTCACACTTAAACGTCAATGTAATCAACAAAAGTAAAGTTAGTTTTATTTAATGACGCCTCTAGAGGACATAGATTTTAATCTTATCATCGTCTATTGAACGTCAAACATATGGTCATTCAGACATATTTCTTTAGAGGAAACCTGCTGCCACATAAGGTACTCTTTTCGATCAACACAAAGGGGTCTTTTATATGCACTTTCCCACAGACAGGACAAAATATACCACGGCATTTGATGAACCAGTTATGGACCACTGATAGGAACGGAAAAATAACTCAAATTGCAAATGGGTCCACTCAAAAGGACCGATCCGACGACCAACAGCTTCACAGGCGAACTCGCTACTGTTTGAGCTGCTTCCCGCTCCTAACATGCTTACATATGATGGTTTTATTAGTTTAGGCTTTGTCAATGGTAATCTGTCCGTGTAAGTTAGCCATGTGAATCACATAAGCTGTCCGAGTAATTATAATATTACAGGCGCGGATGCAGGATTTCTGAAAGGGTGTGTGTCGAAATTTGATGTTTGAATAGGACTGTGGAAAAATGTTAATTTTCACATCTTTCCCCTCGGAAAAATTATATAAAACAACAATAATTCTAGGAAAGGGGCGTACGGACCCCGTTCTGGATCCGCTACTGTATTATAGTGAGCCTCAATGGTTCTGTGGATCTCTCAAGCGTAAGATAGTGGTTGAAATCTCGTTGGAGGCTAGGTCACACTTACCAAGTGTCAAATTCCCAAATGTTTGATATCAAATAGCCGATGGTTAATAATATATCAGTGTGTTCTAGTGGCGTTGTTAAATCAAACGTAACTGAAATAATACTTGCATATTAAACGCATACTCCCACACATCTCTAACCTAATTAATTTCCAAATACAGAATTAATTTTAAACATAAACATTTGATTTTTCATAGAAATACTTAATTCAACTACTTACATAACTACCGCATATCGCGTATTATCAGTATTTTAAAAATAATAATGAATTATGGTCATGGACAAATAAATCGAAAAAAATAACGTGTTTTTTTCCGTTGAAGGTGTGACGTATATATTCCAAGTTACGTGACGGATACTCTCCCGTTAGCCGTAATTTTAAAACTTCTGAATATTTTTGTATCTGCAGAAACATTTCGTACCAATTTATTTCGCCCCACTTATTTCGATCGTGACATTTTAAATTTTTAAATGTGAAAAAAAATCCTTCGACTCGACATGGAATTTCCTATACCATGGTTCAGGTCAAATGTCTTGCGTGATATGAAAACGAGATCTAGTATAACAAATGCATGTAAGTTTCACTCGTAATCAATGTTTAGAGCACAAAGCCTCTTAAATTTCGTGGGACTATGCCTTTAAGACCAAACAAAACAAATAATGTATGTACATGTAATATTATTTTCGAAAGGTGTATTGTTGCATAATATTTCAGGAGATACATGAGGCATTGTCGTTTCAGAAGTAATGGACATTTTAAAAAGTAATTACATCGTAAAACTGTTCAAGCACACTTTCGGTGGACACTGTTCCCAGGATATGAAAGTTACAACTGTTTTAAGCAGCTGAAATCAGTTTGTAGACCCAGTACTGGTTTGTAAAGTAAAGTTTGTTTTATTTAACGACGCCTCTAGAACACATTGATTTTTATCTTATCATAGGCTATTGGACGTCAATCATATGGTCATTCTGACATATTTGTTTAGAGGAAACCCGCTGTCGCCGCATAGGCTTCTCTTTTCGATAAGCAGGCAGGGGTCTTTTATATAGAAAGAACAGCATATACCATGGCCTTTGATGAACATGTTGTGATTCTGGTTTGTATACGAATTTGTATTTTCGTTTACTTGAGAGTGAGTGCGTTCCGTCCTTGAGGCGGAATCTAGCTGCCGGCAGAACGTTCAACTGAGGTGAATTGGTCGTAGGTTCGAACCCCATCCGCCTAGTACCAATGTGGGTATCCCATATAGTGATTTTAAATATTCTATTAACAAATACATTTTATCCAACTGGCACTGCGGGAGCGAACAAACTTTATTCCATAAAGCCAGTCTTGAGATTGGCAGTCCTCCTATAGACGGTCACGAAGGAATGAGGTTATCTTGTGTCGTTCCCGTATTGGCCATATTTAAAATATTTTTAGTTTAAAAAAGGACCCTCCACCTGAGTGTGAGCACTGCCAGTGTAGATTGACAGCTCGTCATATTTTGGTGGATTGTCTTCAAATGGAGCCAGTTTGAGATGGTGTATTTGGAAATGAGGGTGTGATGGAATCATTTTGATTTCATCCACAACACATTAATTTTTTTTAAAGAATCTAATTTGTGTCATAAATTTGTGTTTCAAACTTAATTACTGAATTTATTTTTATAATTGTTTAGTTTATTATATTTTTTTTTTTTTTTTTTTTTATCACAGTGATATGTATTATATTATTATATAATTATATTTCTACTGTATATACTAAAATATATAAGCTCTTTACACTGATTTGTTTTTAATAATTGTTTTATGTTTTACCAATGTATGACCCCCAATACTTTATGTTTATTTTTTGTGCTGGCGGGTCGTTAAACAAACAACAAATCAACCAATCAACGAACCTCATCCCATCGGTAGAGAATTATTATATAATCTTTCCCCTGTCCCAAGCAGTGCTCATGACTGCTTTATCTAAGAGCGTGATGTGTATTGTCCTAATTTTGGGAGAGTGCCTATAATTATAGATTCCTTGATGCTGAAAGAATAATGTAATGGGTTTGACTACGTGATAAAATTACCAAATCTTTCACATCCAACAGCTGATGATTCTAAAAGTCATCGTTAAACAAAAAACAAAACAAATGTTTAGTCCCTTCAGAGGACATTAACATTGACATTGCACAGTCTCAGTTGGATAATACATATAAAAGATCTCTTGCTGCTAATCAGAATGAGAAGCCTGTGAGGTGTCTGACATCTAATAACAACTAAATAAAAACAATGTGCTGGGGTGTCATTAAACAACCAATTGTTCCACATTCAGAAATATCATTGAATCTTGTCTCACGGAAATGCTCCCTTGGTATTTTCTGACAACAACTTAAATTCATCAAAATTGCAGACAATTTAAGTCAGATCAAAAAGTTCATCTAAATAAAAAACGAAAGTCATGATTAACAGCATAGAGATATTGTTTCTCTTCCTGCAACTGTATCGACATACAAACGATATCAGCGTCTTATAATGACGGCGTGAATTACGCAATAAAAAGAGACATATCCATGCGCAGTGGACAAAAGAGCACGTGGGCGACGGGTGCAAGCCGCGTGAAGTATTATCTATTGCCTATACGGCGAGCGCCTGGCGGCAGATCTTCCTAATTTCGGTGACATTTCTCGGCATGCCATGTAATCAATAGAACGACTCATTTCTTTCATTACAGCTGCCACAAATATCCCCGATCTCGCAGAGGTCAAATCTCAGTTGGACGGGCTCGAGAAGCACCCACGCAATACCAATAACTTTCTCCTTGACTTGAAGCCAAACCATTCTTGAAAGATAGCCGATGCTTGAATACTTGGCCTCCCCATCGATAATTACAACATACACACAAGAATTCTGTGTCGGGCTTTCCGGGGTAAGCAAGCGATGCCACGTTTTACACGATCTTCATGGGGAAGGCGAGTGATGGTGGGATGTGAAGGAATATTATGAAATAATGTAATCAGTCTTTTGGCGTGTTCAGATTATAATATAATAAGGGATGAGCTTATTACGGGTGTTATCTGAGAGAATATGCTGAAATTTCCCGAACACTTGGTATCATCACCGTTTTGTAATGATTCATGAGCACAAATCCTCACTATTGTTGGGTAATTCAAACATGGTATGTGGTCGACATAATTATATACAGTGGTGTAGAGAGATGCCGAAAGGTGGGTGGGGGTGGGTTAGGGTTGCACACATACACATACATATATTTACTTTGGAAAATAAATATACACAAAATATCTAAAAAGTGGGGTCACATGCCACCCCCTCACCTCCCCTTTCTACGCCAGTATAAGCAATTAGTGGCTTTCTTCGCGTGTTTTTTGTAGTTAAATTCAAATAATAAAAGTTATAAAAGGTTTAAATTCTGTTTAATAAAAGTATCACCTAAATCCTGAACGCATTAAATGTCACACAACCCCTTACGTCAATAAGCATTGTCAATTTGAACACGCACGGTAATGTCAAGCTCTATCGGGAATTGCTAAATTAATTACAGTACCTCATACCACTAAATGTGTGAAAAGCCCTGTAAAGTGTATAAAGTTGAATAAACGTTTACTGGAATATTCGGGTCATCACAGGCAAGTCGCGTGACCTACATGAACTTTTATGGTCACTGAGTCCTCCTGGACATTTGCTGTTACTAAATGCCCTAGAATGTAATGTCTAGAATATTTTTTTCTAGGAATGAGGTTCCTGCTCCAATTTTAATCAATGACCAGGTGTTGTTTTCGACCTGAAATTAATCAAGGAGTTCCTCGTAGTTGCAATCCATAGGGGAATCAAACAGATGAATAAAAAATTATAATTATTAAAGATCCAAGGTCAAAGGTTTAGCCCTTGCAATCTAAAACATTAAAGTCAACTGTTACCACGTTAATTACCTATGTTTCGCAGAATTATTCTTACCAAGTGTTTAAGGTAATTACACAAAGAGAAAACCTTTTAATCACTGATTGTGATGAATGATGATTTCTCTGTGCTCAACCATATTCTCTATATTTTTGGAATAAAAGGCAAAATAAGCTTACATTTGTATTAGAATATTTGTATTTGATTTACTTGATGTTAAAGTTATTAATTTATAATACTATATTGAATATAATGAGGAGCGGGATGTAGCTCAAATGGTAGAGTGTCTGCCTGTGAACAAGTCGGTCGTCGGATCGATCCTTCTCAGTGGACCCATTTGCAGTTTGGGCTATTTTCCGTTCCATCCAGTGGTCCACAATTGGTTCATCAAAGGCGTGGTATGTGCTGTTCTGTCTATGGGATGGTGCATATAAAAGACCCCTAGCTGCTTATCGGAAAGAGTAGCCTATGTGGCGGCAGTGGGTTTCCTCTCAATACATACGTCAGAATTGACCATATGATTGACTCCAATAACCGATGATAAAATATAAAATCAATGTGTTCCGGTGCAGGATGTTCTCGTTGTTTTGCTTTGCACATTTCATCAGCTACATGTATGTTGACTGCTAAATAAAAATGTGGAAATATTTTGAAAATGTTTCAAAGCCACCAGATTTAAAAAAAGGAGAAATCAAGTGATGAAATTAAAGAAAAGAATAAACTTGGCAAGAAAAATGAAAAAAGGACGAGAGAGGTAAACCAAGGGATAATTTATGACAAATTGCGAAATGTTATGTTCTGCACTTTTTGTAAAAAAAAAATATGCTCCACCTAACCAAAGCAAGATTCGATGTTTGTTGTGGGAACTGATAAAGTAAAATGTTGGGTTAGTGATAATAACTGGGGGCTAGTGGATTTTTTGATTTGCTAAAAAAGTAAAAGTTTGTTTTATTTAACGACACCTCTAGAGCACATTGATTTTTATCTTCTCGTCAGCTATTGGATGCCATACATATGGTCATTCTGACATATGTCTTTAGAGGAAACCCACTGCCGCCACATAGGCTACTCTTTCCGATAAGCAGCAAGGGATCTTTTATATGCACCGTCCCACAGACAGGAAAGCACATACCACGGCCTTTGATGAACCAGTTGTGGACCACGGGTTGGAACGGAAAATAGCCCAAACTGCAAATCGGTCCACTGAGAAGTTGGGAGGTAGGAGCCAAATGTGATGGGTGAATAGGACTGGGGGGAAATGGTTAATTTTCACGTCCTTCCAGTCGGAAAATATATGTTAAAAAATTAATATGTAGAAAAGGGGGGTCCGAACCCCCTGGACTCCCTGCGGCCCCGCTAATGCCAACTGTTCCACCTAACAAATGAGCCTTGCAGAACACTCCCTTATGTGTTGGAGACAGTACAAAGATTTTTTTAAAAATCATTCCTTGACTGAGACTTGATCCCAGTACCTTCCGAGTGTGTGATGACGTAACGACATCGATATCAGTGAGTCGTGACTGCCTAGCAACAAGCAAGGATCTTATTAGTACGGTTTAACGTATTGATCTTGCCTTAAAGAGTGTACTGACCGCCCTACTGTCCCGTATTAATAATACATGAGTAATTACAGCGCGTTTTGATGAGGTTTATTCATACACATATACTCGGGAATATTAGAAACTCACGTAATAGGCGCCATGTATTAATAAATTCACAAGCGTGCACTTGCACTGAGCAATATTGGAAACTCGCCAATGCGTAATATGTACTAATTAATGTTTAATTATATACTGAGCGATATTTGAAAGGCTCCCATGGATCGCATGTATTCATGAATGGCTGTTTAATTGTTTACATAGTGGCAGATTCAGAAAATCCATTGGGGAGGTTGTGGGGGTGGAGGGGGGAATGCACAGTAATATGATTCCAATTCCTTAGATTCTTTAACAATAATTTTTTAAAAATAATATATTTTTAAATGTTATTTAAATCGTAAAATTTAGGGGGGGGGGGTCAGAGGCCGGCCCAGATCCGCCACTGGAACATATACGCAGCGATAAAAGAAACGCACCATAGGTCACATCAGTGAATGTTTGTCTATGTAGAATGAACTATATTTGAAATGAATTTGTGAATTGTTTATAGTTCAGTACGTTTTAGTACATACTAATATAAGCACGCTTGTTTATCGAGTAATGATTATACGGTGGAGTACGTCATATGCGGTTCAGATAATGAACACGAAAAAAAGCAAGATGAGATAAAATTGTTTAAAATGTATTGATTAGTTACTTATTATTATTGTTTCTAATTCTACTATTTTACCGAGTGTTGAGTAATAAATATGTGAAATTTAGCATACATACTGGCAATAATGAAGGCATAGAAGCAGAAAGTTGTGAAGAAGTCTTATCGAGGATGACAATTTTTTCTATGATTCATTAATTGTTATTTATATAGGTTTTCAGAAATGTTAAATTAATATATATATTATAACAGCCACATCATTTATGTATTTAATAATGCAATTATTAACACGTTTTAAACATGATAGCTAAATATATTCTTCAGTTAACTTAAGTTGTTCGTCTATAAATTGCATAACGCTTATGCGGTGCTGTGTACAGTCTTTTGCGGTGATGGTCACCGATTGAGTAAAACTTTTGCTGAACACGATGGATGGGAGTGTTCCAGGAAGGGGGCGTGTGTGAGAAATTTGAGCAAGCTACTAACTAGTATTCGAGCAAGAATTAAGGTGACGTTCAAGCAGATTGAGCAGCCCGGAAAATCTATCATTGTTTTCACAATATGAAAATGTGCGTACAAGTAAGAGTACATACAAACACGGACGTTCGTGTATAATAGTCGTTTTCTAGTAATGTAAACGTGCAATTAACGTTGTTATCGAGATTTTATCGCTGTATTTTAAAACCCCAAAATACAAACAAAACATCTCCCCTCCGCCACCCCCCTAAAAGGCACCTTGTACGCCTATATAAATAGCTATTTTCCTAAAACTAATAAGACATTTGAATGAGATGCAATACAACTATATATATATATATATATATTATACAGTATATATATA
>JAULBS010030709.1:0-10316 GCA_032355785.1 Symmetromphalus regularis
GTCCATAGAAATACTTCATTCAACTACTTACATAACCACCGCATCTCGCTTATTATCAATATTTTAAAAATAATAATCAATTATACTCACGGACAAATAAATCGAAACAAATAACGTTTTTTTCCCCGTTGAAGGTGTGACGTATACATTTCGTGTCATAATTTCTGAATAATTTTGTACCTGCAAAAAACATTTCGTACAAATTTATTTCGTCCCAAGAAGTGTTCCGAGCTTGAAATTAGAAAATTTTAAATCGATCGACTCGACATGGAATTCCCTATACCATAGTTTAGTTAAAATATCTTGCGTGATATGAAAACGAGCTCTAGTATAACAAATGCATGTAAGTTTCATTCGTACTCAATATTTAGACTACAAAGTCCTTTAAATTCCGTGGAACTGTGCCTTTAAGAGTCTCGGTTTTAGTGTCCACAATGTCTGACGACTTTAATATTATGCTAACACCATTCACATAGCCACTGCACCACTGAATCTTAAAGGTTTTATAAAAACGAGACATGATGTGTTCACCGACTAAATACATAATTATACTACTCAAAAGAAGTTAAGGATCAAAACTATTTTTGCATAATGAGCTAAAATTTAAAGTGACGATCAAAGGAAAATGTTCATTCCTTTTATTGCTAAAATTGGCATACATGGAAAGACACTCATTCAAAACATGTGCAAATGTCGCATGAGATGTCACAATGGGCATTTCGAGGCAGGTTGTTAGTTTAGTCTGGCCAAATGTTTGCTTCAAATCCATGAAAAGAAAATTTGGGTGAACTTAAAGCATTTCTAAAAATAAGTGCAATTGTTGCATGCCCCATAATAAAGTTATGTTTATAGTCCAAATGACAACACAAAGGGGGATACTCTAACCCTATCTGAGTTTAAAAGACATACAACAATTATCAAAAACTTTCTTTAGATCCTTAAATTCTTTTGAGTAGTATATTTGTTTATGCTAACTTATCTGAGAAAGTATTAAAAAAAAGGAAAACTGCGCTTTATCAGTGTGGAGACAGCAAATTTATTATATAAACTAAATTCCGTATGCAAATAGTTAATTTAATTTAATATCCCGTGAGCTTAAAAATCTCTCTCTCTCTCTCGGGATGAAAATGAGAATTGAAAATGAGTTAGTGCATTATATCCACCCAATTATATGTCTCTATTTGTAGAAATTTGAACATACCATTCAGAATGAGATGCTAAGCGTTAATGTTACTCCATGGAATAAAGGAATCTAGATGATAATAAGATGAATCAGTACTAACCTATTTACCAATACAAACTTAAAACGGTTTAGCCAATGTCGCGCCATCACGCAATGCCGGCGCCTGACTTACATTTCACAAATATTCTAAGTCTATGTTTTCTGTCAGATAATCAATTGGCATCGTGAACTCTCCTTATTGCAGGATAGAATGAAAATGCAGTCAGTTGTGTAGACATTTGCAGTCTAACATACCACACACAACCAACCACCCCAACCAATCAGTTATCTGTTTTCATGTACATGTACCACGTATTTTCGTGAATCATACATTATTGTAATAACTAACTGAGCAGATTTGCAGTCTAACATATACCATACACCACCAATCACCTCAGAAAATAAGTTATCTATTTTCATGTACATGTACCACGTATTTTCGTCAAACATATACTCCACAAAAAAAGAATGTATGCATGTTGAAATATAATTAGTTCATGGGGTGGTGACAGTAATGGTTGATTGGCAGCAAACACATGCGCAGATAGTTATAATGGTATTACTGTGCACACACACCTCCTCCTAAATGGTGTTGTTATCTAATTCCAGAAGTTCTGCCATGAATGTCGTCTGCTTTATGAAATAAATGACTGCTGATTATATGCGTACTTTATATTAAGGTTGAGTATATATTACTGTAATAATAAACTGAAAGTGCAGTAAGTTATTGTACATGTATATATCGCAGGATTACAGTCTAACACATAATACATTACAGTAAACCCTGTATTCTCGGTATATCCCATTCTCGTGTAATATATTTTAATAAAACATACTCTCGTATAAAGTGTTTTTGTATGTTACATATTATCGTTAAAACATGTATTTTCGTGTACTACCTATTCTTGTCAAATATATATTAGCAATTACAAAATAATTTGAAAATACAGTCAGTTAAGCCGAGATTTGCAGTCTAAAACATATTATCTCGCACTTATTAGTGTACAATTTACATAGTATCGTATACCATGTTTCCTTGACCAACATAATATTATTGTAAAATACGTATTAACGGTGTAATATTGTTTCGTAAAACACGCATTCTTTTGTGGACATGTATTTTCGGAAAACATTATTTTCGTCTAACAATAATTTCGTCTAGCACGTATTTCGTGCACCAGATCAAGGTCCTCCAACATTTCCAATCAACCCAGTGCTACAATTATCTGTACGAAAATACCACAGGGCATGTGTCTGTAAAATTGCTAGCTTTGTATATCACTGATGAATTTTCGCAGTGACAATGCAATATAAAATGGCGTACTAGAACACGTGCGGACGGCTGGTTCAGACTATCAGAAAGCTGCAAGTTTCAATATAGATGATATTTACTGAAAATAAGTTGTAATTGCGTCTGGCAAAATCTATTTGTTAGTAGTATACGTATTAACTTTCTTTAATTATTGTGCTTTGATTTAATAATAAAATAAACTGATTATATTTTTTACATGATGACCTCAAAAAAAAAGGTATTGTTTTGTCCGCGTTCGTTCCTATATTTGTTATTAATTGAGGTCTGTATGTTTTATCGTTAAAACACCTTTATAAATATGGCTCAGGACGGTTTGCGACTCATGGTCTCTAGAAGAAACTCGCTACATAAGCTTCTCTATTTCTTCTTGAGCTACAGACAGCTTCTCCGAATCAGGCACGGATGTAGGATTTCTGAAAGGAGGTGTCCAAAAGTGGATTTGTGAAAGGGGAGGGGGCCAAAAGTGATGAGTGAATAAATGAAAAATTTGTTAATTTTCACCTCCTTCCACTCGTAAAAGGGTAAAACAAAAAATCGAATAAAGGGCGGTCCTGAACCCCTGATTCCGCTACTGCGAACAATGGGAAGCACAAGTACAAGCAGGTCAGAAAGACGGATGGGTGGTTGTACTTATTTTCGTGATTATATCCAATTAAGGTTAAAGCACGCTATCCTGGGCACACAGCTGAGCTTAATGTGCTGTGTGTACAAGACAACGGTTAGCGTTTGTTGAATAAACAGCAAGGGAACTTTTATATGCGCTATCCCTCCAGACAGGATACCACATACCACGGCCTTTGTTTAACCAGTTGTGGATCACTGGTCGGTGTAAGTAGTGTGTACCTACCCACTGCAGGCCCGTACGCAGGATTTTCTTTAGAGGGGTGCGTTTGTGAAGGCCCGAAATATTTTATTTTCGTTTTTAGCGTTATTCTAGTAAATTAGCGTCAATCCAAATTTGCATTTACGGACCTCGACAGATTTAGGTGGGGGGGGGGGGACGTGCGCACCCGTCGCATCCCCTACGCACGGGCCTGCACTGAGCCTTGCGGAGTTCTGGGTTGCTGCAGATACGAGATTAAAAATGCAATGCCTCGATAACTTAACTTATCCTCGATATGGAAACACAAACATGACAGCATGAACCATATCTTTTTACAAAATCTGCATCATCCTTACACTTAATATTCCTTTATGATATATATATATCGAGGATGAACACCGACAGAAGAGTTCAGTACATGGAACACCAACCTGCTTCTATCTCAGGTCTATATATAGAATGCAATGTGAAAAATAGGAGACAGCACACAACAAATGATTATCACAGGCAATCTTGATGGATGCGATCTCACCATATTCATTGATTTCTGACGCGCAGACGATCTTGCTACAACTCCCGCCACAAACAGCATCTCTTATATTAGGTCCATCTTGAAGAAATCAGTTGGAACAAATTGACGAGGTGGACGGGGTCGTGTCTCAGATAAATGATATCAGTAATGGACAGATGGGATATATGACTTTGAAAGGAAATCCTCGTTAACCGGGAGTTCTGTCACGTTCCTGTTTGTCATCACGCACGACTACACGAACAACAAAAGCAATGGGCACGTCATGATTTGTGAAAACATGGATCCTGATTGTTTTTCCCTATGGTTTTGTGTAACGGAAGATCAAGAATGCTTTCCCCAGTAGATTAAATAAGTTATCCATCACCGTAACGACTGTGAACTGTTCTGTAATTACGTAAGATAAAAGACAGGGGGATCCAAAAGGAGTCTAGGGGGTCAGAAACCCCATCGACCACCAATTTGTATTTTCACCATTATAATTTGACCGTAACTAACTTTGGAATCCCATAATAATAATAATAATAATAATAATAATAATAATAATAAAAAACAATAACAACAAAAACACCCAACTAATTTGACAATAGCCTCGGCACTTATCACTATTTAGATCACCCAAAGTTTGATATTATGTCACTTTCAAGTACTACTCAGGTTTTTGTTTTTCGAAATAATAATAGAGAAAACATACAGCTATATAGCGATATATATAATTAACGTGAAAGTAAATTAAAGACATGTATGTTAGTCTTCTTTGTTTATGTGATAAAACCTTTCTTTCTGAGATGCAGTATAATGAGAATATGTGATACGTTGGATAAAGAAAACTATCAAATCAGACTGGGTTGGCAAAATATACGCGTCCCAGAAAGAGCAAAAAATCAAAACAGATCGAGTTACCACCACAGGTCTATTACAAGGTTTTTATTATTATTACTACTAGTATTAATATTCAGTATATATTAACTTATTAATTGGAAATAATAATAATACTTTATTAATTGGATACTGAACAAAATTTTAAAACTTTAACCCCCTTTCCTCAAATCCAACATCCGACCCTATGAGCGGTGTGCCAAAATACCATATTAAATACAGGCGTTCACATGTTTCTGGTTTGCAGTCGCTATTTTTTGTTCCAACCAATGGGACCGTGCATATAAAAGATCCCTTGCTGCTTATGAAAAGGAGTAGCCTATGTGGCGGCAGCGGGTTTCCTCTAAAAGACATGTCAGAATGACCATATGTATGACGTCCAATAGCCGATGATCAGATACAAATCAATCACGTTTAATGGTGAATAGTAATTTTTAAAATACCAGAATCTGAAATAAGGCTATATAGTAATATTTTGGTATTTTATCACACACGATCAAAACACGTTATGGAAATGACTCAATTCGAAAGATAGCAATCTTGGAATTTTGCTGCACTTCACGGGGTTTGCGATACACATTCAATTGTTTGTTTAACAATCACAGCACAAATAAAGAACCATAGAAATAAATCAAAAGAAAAAAAAAATCTGTAGTAAATATTATGTTGCACTTTCCAGCAACAGACTTGTACTTTATTTGTTTTCACCTATTTGGTAAGCTATGTAAATTCCGCCCCGTCACCAGGGCACCGCTCCAATTGTTAACTGTTTGTTTTCGACATCATAATATTAGATCACAGTTTGATATAGGAAAGCGTACAGACAACCAGGTAAAGCAATAGGACAAATAGAGAATGTACAACTATTTGTTAACCACTACTTCAAGGAAGAGAACTCTAGTTCGAGTTGTTTGATAAACATCGGTCCATTAATTTGAGTTTAGTGTGATCAATTAAAATGTAAAATTGCTCTGGGCTCGGGACGACGTTGTTTGTAAAGAAGTCTTTTCTGAAGGGCTTGTGATCAAAATGGGAGGGTTACAGGGCAGCAGAAAACCACTGACAGCCAGACAGCCAGCCAGGCAAATGAACTGTTGTTAAATAATGAGAGAGGAACGAGGTGGGCGTGTTTGGGGATGGGGGGTTGGTTGACAGCGCGTGCTTCAACAATGGCTGCCAAAACGACAGCTTTCAGTAAATATAAACAGTTTTCGTTATAATCCATTTCTGGTCTGTATTTGTAGCAGCAAACATTTGTCAGGTAAACGAGAACTTTGTTCATATAACCCACACCAAACACTGATGATTGAATAACTCTATTTCATGAGGGTTCTATTAAAGTGTAATGTGAACAGTCAAAAGATGTTTATTTCAAAACATTGTTTATTTCAAAACATTGTTTATTTCAAAACATTGTTTATTTCAGTTTATTTCAAAACATTGTGTTCTGTTGAGAAATGAAAGCTACTTAAACACCACTAACACGGAACAATGACGGACAGACGAATGGGCCGACGGATGGATGGATGAAATGATGGTTTAATAAACAGATGAAAGTTGATCAGTTATTGTAATTTTGCCAGCTTTTCCAATATTTGTTATTATGTAATTGATATAAATAATATTTCCTACCTACCCCAGCTTACCCAAGTCAGTAATATTAAACAATAACACATTTATAAATAGTTGAATTGAATTGAACTGAATGAATGAATGAATGAATAAATAAATAAATAAATAAATGAATAACTAAATAAATGAATAAATGAATGAATGATTGAATGAAAGTTAATTTTGTTTGATTGAACCTCGCCTCTAGAGCACATTGATTTTTTATCTTATCATCGGCTATTGGAGGTCAATCATATGATCATTCTAACATAATATATTGAGAGGGAACCCGCTGCCGCCATATATGCTACTCTTTTCGATAAGCAGCAAGGGGTCTTTTATATGCACCATCCCACAGACAGGACAGCACATACCACGACTTTTGATAAACCAGTTGTGGTTGGAAAGAAAATAGCCCAAACAGGAAACGGGTTCACTGAGAATGAATGAATGAATGAATGAATGAATGAATAAATAAATAAATAAATAAATGAATGAATGAATGAATGAATGAATGAATGAATGAATGAGTGAATGAATGAATGAATGAACGAAGAAGAAGAACCAGAAGAGAACATTTAAAAAATGCCAAATTCTTAAAAACTAAATTCTTCTTTTTTTGGTAATAAACATGAATTGATAAAAAAAAGAATAATAATAATTTTACTTATTATCTTTTCAATAAATGCATTATCATCAATTTTTATTACAAAATTTTATTATTATTATTTTACTGAAAATCTATTTCACTCTGTAGCATGATTATTATAACATGTGTGAAAATAAACACAATTTAAATTTGTTTAACGAAGTGGAAAATGAATGTGAAATGTATTCAAATTTTGAAAACGATATTTATATTTTAATGTTAAATAGCACGCGATATCACATGGTAGGGTGTAACATATAAAATACTACAAATTAAAAGAGCATTGCCCTTTTTGCCTAATTAAACTCTGACGTGGAGTTATTAAATAACAAACACTTCTCATTTAATAAACCTCTCTGTGGATTGTGGATTGTGGATTGCATTAAACATCATGCCCCTCTGTTCAAAGCGAAAAAAAAAAATTAAAACGAATTTCTTGAATAACAAATTAAGTGCGATATGGCCAGAAAACGCGCACCTAGAGTGATTACAGCAACTTAAATTTCTATGTCGCGTAATTGTATTCAAACCGATTTGGCGAAATGAAAACTCAGCAACCCTTGCCTCTTGGCGATCGAGAACTCTTTTGTTAATGAAGTTGCGAAGAGTGTTTCTCCGAGTGTGACTGGGTCAGACTAAAACTAAAGATCACAGAACTTGGTCTTAACCATCAAAAGACAAATTATTTTTTTAGAAAAAAACAAATTCAAATGTAGCCAAGTGCGTTAATCAAAGACAAATGCAAGTTTTTCTCTCCGTCTTGCGAGTTTACGCCAGCTCTGTGGTTGACAGCTGTAGGTCTCTAGGCTAATGACAATTAAATAACATATCTTTGTTTCCAATAAAAGACCAACTGTTCAGGTTAGTTTGGGAGAAAAGGCAAAACACACATTAATTAGAAGTGATTTAGCGTTTCTAATCTTCACTAACATTTTCATTGTGGGGTGTCCTATAGTGAGCCATCTTCCCCTGCTAGCGTCTATGACGCTCATTAACATATCGCGTGTGGCCCGTCGTTTTTATTACTCATAAAGAAAAAAAAGAGACTAGAGACGCAGATATTTTTGTAATATTCAAACTGCACGGATACAAATAAGATTGATTGCAATGTGTTAAATAAAAGAATGGGTTGTAAAGCCTATTGACAAAGTGTCAAAAATTAAGAATAAATTGAAACAATTATTAATTTAACGAAGGTACACGACTTGAACACGTTTTTTTGTTCCGTTTTTTTTTTGTATGTGTAGCTTAACGCGTGAATCGAGTTTATTAAGCAGGAATGGAATGTTTGCTTAACGAAACTAGGCGCGAATGCAGGATTTCTGAAAGGGGGGGTTCAAATGTGATGAGTGATGGGTAATTTTCCACTCTTAAAACGTAAAAAAAAAACAAAAAAAACAAAAACAAAAAAACGAGAAAGGGGGGACCGGACCTCCCGACCTCATGGATCCGCCACTGGAAACACGAGAACTTTGTTTAATCAGACTCTATTACCTGGCATGTAAATGATAATTATTACATAGTGTCATGAGACGAGAAACCCGCCCGCCACATAGACTACTTTTTATTTTTTAATAACGGGAGTAAATATTTTAAATACACTTTCCCTACAGACAGAATATTATACAAAATGACCCTTGGCATACCTAGTATGAAAATATAAGCCTCGGTGGTCAAGTGGTATGACATCGGACTCTCAAGCTGAAAACAGTGGTTCAAAACCCATTGGAGGCTGGCTCACACTTGACTATGTGTCAAAATTACCAAGTGCTTAGCATCCAATAGGCGATGTTTTAACAAATCAATGTGCTCTAGTGGTGTCGTTAAACAAACAAAACAAAAACAAAAAATATATAAAAAAAATCTAATATTAAATCGGATAAATGACAATAAAGTAGTAAAATACCGGATACAGGGGGTTCCATGAGTCCGGCACTCCACCCCCCACTTTTCTCGTATTTTATATTTTACGAATGGAAGGACTGAAAATTAACCATTATCCATCACATTTCGACCCCCCCTTTCAAAAATCCTGCATCCGCACCCGTGTTAATCTGAGGAATTCATCCAAACCTCCACAAAGTAGTGATTAAATAAAAACATCACGAAAGTAAAGATTAAACGTAATTCCACTAAACAAGTTGTGATCAAATACAAAAAAGTAGTGATCAAATACAAACAAGTCGTGATCAAATACAAACAAGTCGTGATCAAATACAAACAAGTCGTGATCAAATACAAACAAGTAGTGATCAAATATAAACAAGTCCACTGCAAAATTGTGACCGAAGTTAAGTAATTCGGCCACACAATAATGGCTATACCAAAACAATGCCACTACAAAGAAGCGTATAAACTAACATAATTTCAAGTTGTTCCATTGAATACAAAGTCATCATAATTATCCAGATGTTGACAAAAGAATGTTGTTTTTTTTAAATCAAAGGATGTCAATCTATAAAAAATGTCAAGATTTGATGCATTACGTATGTAAGCCACAACTTCAACAAATTTTAGATATATTTTTTACTATTCATAATAGTTGTTATTTCGCAAGATCCCCTCAGCTGAATTTTTCCGAACGTGGTTCATTATTCCGCAAACACAATACACATTACATAGGTGAAAAGAATTCATTGTTGGGCAAAACACTCGTAAATGCTATTATATGCTTTATTCAACACACACAGTTTGTACGCCCAGTTCATTTCTTTTTTCCCGTTCCATCCAACGCTTCATGGCTGACGTATCAAAGGCTGAAGTAAGCTGAGGGCATTTAAAGGGGCATTATCGTCAAGAAACTATTTTAAAGCAGTTCTTTTGAAAACAATGAGTGTGAAACTCATTCATATCCATAATAATGCTGATAATGCTGTCATAATTGACTGTGTAATATATTTTTTTGCTTAGATATAATCGATATTAGTCTGCACTACATCTTTAGTCCTTTAGAAAGATTCCGTATTAATTTATGAAAAAGCGGAGCTTATGTGGAGGCAGCGGTTTCTCCTCTTAAAGCTCTAACGTATTACACGAATAATTCACTGCGATGTGTGAGCTCGAGGGAGAGAGAGAGAGAGAGAGAGAAAGAGAGAGAGAGAGAGAAAGAGAAAGGGAGATAGATAGATAGATAGATATATAGAGAGATAGATAGATAGATAGATAGATAGATAGAGGTAAATGGAGAAAGAGAGAACGAGCAAGAGAAAGAAAGACACACACACACACACACACACACACAGAGAGAGAGAGAGAGAGAGAGAGAGAGAGAGAGAGAGAGAGAGAGAGAGA
>JAULBS010030720.1:0-10316 GCA_032355785.1 Symmetromphalus regularis
ACCAGTGGTCCACAACTGGTTTAACAAAGGCCGTGGTATGTGCTATTCTGTCTGTGGGATAGTGCATATAAAAGATAACCGTACTACTTCTTGATAAGAGTAGCCGCATTAGTGTGGCGGCAACGGATTTCGTGTCTCCTACTAACACTAACCTCTGTCCTGGAAAGACAGCACCGGAAGCTGTGCCCAGGACAGCGTGATTGAACCTCAATTGGATATAAGCAGGACAATAAATATAACCATACAACCTGTATTTTAGCAAACGTTTATCTTCATTTCAATGCAAACAATACATTACTATCAATTAAGGCATTTTAATAGTAGATCTACTACTATAGAATAGTGGGGGTGCGGATGAAGCTCAAACGGTAGAGTGTCCGCCTGTGAACCGGTCGGTCGACGGATCGCTCCTTCTCCGTGGACCCATTTGCAGTTGGGGTTATTTTCCGTTTCAACCAGTGGTCCACAACTGGTTCACCAAAGGCTGTGGTATGTGCTGTCCTGTCTGTGGGAAGGAGCATATAAAATACCCCTTGCTGCTAAATCGGAAAGAGTAGCCTATGTGGCGGCAGCGGGTTTCTTCTAAACATATGTCATAATGACCAAATGATTGACGTCCAACAGCCGATGATAAGATAAAAATCTACTACTACTACTACTACTACTACTGCTACTATTACTACTGCTGCTGCTAATACCACAACTACTACTACTGATGCTGCTACTACTACCACAACAACAACTACTACTACTACTACTACTACTTCTACTACTACTAATACTATTTCTTTTATAAATATGGCGCACTGAAGTGTGATATTGCCCCTTTAATTCAATCCACAAACTAATATAAAACAGTGCAATGATTTTTGTTGCTTGGTTGTATTTCTTGTGTGTTTAAAATGCTATCTATAACAAGTATAAACAAACTAACAGCAGAACATATCCATATACATGTCAAACACGACTTAGCTAAGTATTCATTCCGTAATTTCGTTTCTTTCTCCGAGCATGAAATTGAAACGACTCCTGTGTCAACGCGAATGTCGTTCATTATTCACCTCCGCTATTTACGGCTCTTCCGTTAACTATCCCGGCTCTTCCGTTAACCACCCTGGCACTGATACATTTTATATGTAAACACCCCGGCACTGATACTTTTGTTGGAGCGGGATCTAGCTCTAACGGTAGAGCGTCCGCCTGTGAACAGGTCGGTCGTCGGATCGATCCTTCTCAGTGGATCCATTTGCTGTTAGGGCTATTTTCCATTCCAACCAGTAGTCCACAACTGGTTCATCAAAGATCGTGATATGTGCTGTCCTGTCTGTGGGACGGCGCATATAAAAAGCCCCTTGCTGCTTATCGGAAAGAGTATCATATGTGGTGGCAGCGGGTTTCCGCTAAATAAATATGTCATAATGACCATATGACTGACGTCCAACAGCCAGTGATAAGATTAAAATCAATGTGCTCTAGAGACGTCGTTAAATAAAACAAATCTAACTTTAATTTTTGTCTGTGAGATAGTGAATATACAAAATCCATCGGTGCTTATAGGTAAAAGTTGTCACACTAATGGCGGCAGCGGGTTTCTCCACTATCCTATATCCTTGACAGACAGCACAGGAAGAGGAGGTGTGTACCCAATACAGCGTGCTTGAATATTAATTGCATATAAGCACAAAAATAAGCAGTGGCGGATCCAGAAACTCCATTTAGGTGGGCCCTAAAAATCATCGGATTCTTTAACGTTACAAAATAATTAAATAAAAAAAAAAAAAAAAAAAAAAAAAAAAATAATAATATTTTTTAAAATCACTATATTTAGAGGGGGCGGGTCCCAGAGGCTCTCTCCTAGATCCGCCACTGATAGGTACAACAAACCATCTAACAATAACGGCAAAAAAGTCGGTATAGTGACGTCATATTTAAAACAGGATAGGTTGTATTTATTTTCGTGCTTGTATCCAATTAAGGTTCAAGCACGCTGTCCTGGGCACACAACTCAGGTACCTGTGCTGTCTGTCCAGGACAGATGTTAGTGTTAGTAGGAGACACGAAACCCGCTGCTTTTCGATAAACAGCAAGGGATCTTTTATATGCACTATCCCACGGACAGAATAGCACATACCACGGCCTTTATTAAACCAGTTGTGGACCACTGGTCGGTGTAAGTGGTATACGCCTAACCACCGAGCCTTGCGGAGCACTCACTCTGGGTTGGAGCCGATACTGAAATTAAATATCGGAAGTATACTTGAACTTTCTATGAAGATATTTTAAAGAGAAATATTCATTTACTCCATGGTTAGCTTAACAATGCTCTGTTGGGGCCCTGGTGTCATCAATGTTTTGATCGATTCATGACATTGCTTATAAAATATTTTCTTCAAAAATTAAAACGATAAGACTTTTTCATTAGATTTCAGAAAATAATGTATTACCAGGGCCCGCGGAGTACGTTTGAAAGTAGCGGGGAGGGGGACACTGAAAAGTAGGTGACCGAAGGGCAGCAGCATTCCTGCAGAAACCACTTCATACTTCGAAAACTCCCCGATTTCGGCTATATTTTTTGGTCAGCAAAACATTTTTTTAGTAATTTTTTTATTAGTTGTCCCCTAAAAAGTGGGTAGCATGGCGCCCCCGGCCCCTCCAACGCCACTGTAGCTGATTACGGCATTTAATGAAATACAAAAAGAAAACACGTATGAATTTATCATTTATGTTCAGTTCGTTATTAAACACAATGTCATTTTATAACAATGACAGGAAAATTGTCATATTTTTCCTTTTGTACATTATTCAGAAATGAAAAATGAATTTGAAGCGTGTTGCTGTTTCTACAGTACTCACTAGTAACGTTGACACACTTTCAAGACCGTTCCACGGATTATCTCTCGATTTCCAATCATTCTTAGCATTGACATAACACATTCGTTAGACCATCTTACAGATTATTAATTTAACTAAGATTAACTTCATCCCGATAATGCCGTTTCTTTAAGAACTGTCACAGTCACATATTTCTGTCTCAAGAACATGGGACTGATGACAGTGGTTCAAAACCCGTTGGAGGCTGGCTCATACTTGATTACGTGTCAAAATAACCAAATGTTTGACATCCAATAGCCGATGGGAGAGTGGGATGTAGCTTAAACGGTAGCGTATCCGCCTGTGAACTGGTCGGTCGTCGGATCGATCCTTCTCAGTGGACCCATTTGCAGTTTGGACTATTTTCCATTCCATCCACTGGTCCACAATTGGTTCTTCAAAGACCGTGGTATGTGCTGCCCTGTCTGTGGAACAATGCATATAAAAGAACTCATGCTGCTTATCGGAAAGAGTAGCCTATGTGGCGGCAGCGGGTTTCTTCTAAATAAATATGTCAGAATGACAATATGATTGACGTCCGATAGCCGATGATAAGATAAAAATCAATGTGCTCTAGAGGAGTCGTTAAATAAAAGAAAATTTTACTTTAAAATCTTTTGACATGACGCAAATAAATCATTCCAAAATATGCTCTTTGACGACAACGCTTGTATAACAATGTTACATAGTGATTTGGTATTATAATGTTGAAATATGCCTATGCTAAGGGAATGTGCTCGGCCGAGAGAGAATTTCTATTTTCTGATGAAGCAATGATCTTTCAGATTCTTGGATGGATTTCTAAATATACTGAATAAACGGTCATCTTACATCTCATGGAGAAAACAGAATATTCAAAAGAAATATTCATGCTGTTTTACAGAACCCCTCTTCATAAGCGTACGAGACGGGGGATAGGGGGCAATTGTACCCCCTCACCACCCCCTCCCAAAAAAGAGAAAACGTGGAGCCAGTTTCTTATTAGGGCAAAAATTAAGGTGGCATTTTCTTTTTTAAATCTTTAAATTCGAGCAAAGATCTACCTGAATGGAAACCATTACGCCTATGCCCTTTTTATGTCCGTTTTGTTATGCAATTAACTGTTTTGTCACTCTAGTCCTTGCCAACTTACGACAATAGTCCAAGTAATTGTGCATATCGCACTTCTCCTGCCAGAAAATAATGGCGGCTGGGACAAAGCGCCATTTTATCTTGCTGACAGGAGTGATAAAAAGCAATTTTCTAATTATATCAAATACAGTGTGTGTATCGGGGTCTAAGATCTGTCAATGTGAAATTGGGTGCTGTTATGAAGGGAACTCTGTCAGATGTCGCCTTGGTCCGGTGTGAATACTAACACACCACACTACTCAGATAGCTTTGTCTGGGTTTTTTTATGTTATAGGAAAATTTGTATTTATTAAAATATAAAATATACTCCAGCTGGTGTCAATGGAAGTCATTTTACAAGATTCACTATAGATTGGGATATTTTTTAACATCACTTAATTAGTGAAACTCATTCAATTCAATAAATAAACATTTTGTTTGATTTGTGTTACAATTTTTTTAAACTAGTAAGGAAAAGTAAAGTCAAGTTTGTTTCATTTAACGACGCCTCTAGAGCACATTGGTTTTAATCTTATCATCGGCTATTGGATGTCACATATGCTACTCTTTCCGATAATCAGCAAGGGGTCTTTTTATATGCACTGCCCCACAGACAGGACTGCACATACCAAGGCCTTTGATGAACCAGTTGTGAACCACAGGTTGGAAAGGAAAATAACACTTTTAAGGAAAGAAGTTAAATGAGGTAAATAAAATATGAAATTTGTGACATGCACGTGTGTCTCATGACGACAGAAAAGGATTGTTTGTTTAACGACACCCAAGAACATTATTTATTCAGCGGTTAATAGGTATGAGAAATATGCTGTTTTGCGACTCGTGGTCTTTAAAGGAAACCAGCTACTGCCGCATAGGCTACTCTTTCCGATTAACAGCAAGGGATCTTTTATGTTTTCCCACAGACAGGACAGCACATATGACGGCTTTTGATAAACCAGTTATAACACCTGGCCGGTGAAAGTAAGTTACATCTACCCATTGAGCCTTGCGGAGGACTCAGTTTTAAAATACCATGCCTCGATTGAGATTTGATCCCAGCACCTAGCACCCGTGAATCCGATAGCTTAACCACTTTGCCTCTCATGTCAACAAATGTTTTGCACATGATGGTTCAGAAATGATATTTTGACAGTCGTTATGTCATAGTTGTGACACGTAGTCAGGTGTGTTGCAGTCTCCGACAGGTTTTGAACCACGGTCTTCAGTGTGAGAGTCACTAATGGACCACCTAGCCTCACTATTAAAGTATAATATCAATGAACAGTAACAAGTATTTCATATAAATTAATTAGTACCGGTAGTAGAATAATTCAAAATATGCATTTTAAGCGAAATAATTAAGAAATCAACTAACTTCCTTAAGTATTGACTAAAAGGCTAAATAAATATAATCCTTTTCATCACAAAATCTACATTTTCTTTTTTCTCTCACAATAATTACTTTCAATTCACCTTTCACCACTGGTGGTTTATAACACATAAACACAGAGGTCATAAATATCCATTTCATTAAATGACAAGTTTTTAAGATTGCATGATTGAAATATGTACCTGTCAACGAGCGATTTTCACAAAATTGTGAATAATAAAAAAAACGTTCTGATAAATTGCTTCATTTCTGATGGGTTCGCTTTGCAGTTGCCTAGAGCCAGACGAGGTAGTCGCGAGGGCAATTGACCAAGTAACGTGATGTATAGATAGAAAAACGTGATATAGAGAGTGGAGAACGTGATGTAAAGAGGAGAAAATCCGCACTAAGCTCCATTGAAAGGTGCTAACCAAACATCCAACAATGTGTTAAACCCGGCAAACAGGCGCGGACAGAAGTGTGGATGGATGGACAAGATTACCGACGAGTCCGATGTATTCACGACGAAGATTAAGTGTATGTAAATCGAATTTTAAGTGACAACGATCATCTTGGATACGCGTTCTGATATTCAGCTAGTTAGGCAAATATCAGATAAAACAGAAAGGGGATAAACCAAGGAAATTAAGGGGTCATTCATTGTTTTTCATCATTTTCACTAGCGTACAAAACATACTCTTTTTTCGGACCCCCAAAATGATGATTTCGAAATAGTATTATCGTCATTTTTTATTATTTTGAAAAGCGTTCATGTCTTTTTAACATCCTCCCACCCCACCCCACCCACCCCAAAGTACGTTTTGTATGTTCGTGAAAATGATTTTAAAAAATGAATGACCCCTAAGTTATATTGTTGATTGAAATATTGGCGAACAGTTAAAGAAAAATATATTATACAAGCGCCTAAATGAAGAAACATTTTACAAAATTAGTTTATTCATTTGAGTGTATGATTATTTAACACCTCCTCCCACCAGTACAAAACATAATCGACTGTTCCAGTCATTTGGTTACTATAAATGTTTGTATTTTAAAAATAAATCAATGAAAACAGCTGTTTTACAATATAGTTAATATATATATATATAATACACAGTATAAATAAGACGGATCTGCATATTCCGGAATTTGGACAAAGAGAAATTTAATTATAAAAACAGTCACTTTGTTAACGTTTAGTTCATAACAAATTGTTAACAAAGTATATGTTTTTATAATTATCTATCCATTTTTATCACTGTGGATGTTCATAAATTTTGCAAATGGGAATAAGCAAATGAACTGCACATTATAATGTCAAAATTTAATACACTTTTAGATAAACATTTTGCATATAAACTTGAACAGTACATCAGACATGCAATTTAGTTTTATCTCCATTTAGCCCCAATATAATTGTTCCTTGGACTAATAAGTTTGAAAACAAACACGACTGCTATTTGTTTCGAATAGATTTTGTAATTTGTTCTTGTGTGTGTATTAAGTTAGTGTATATAGTGAATAATTTTTAAAAATTATTTTTCAGCGATTTCACTAGAGCACATTGATTTAATAATTATTGGCAACTGGACGTTTTAAAAAAAAAAAAGGATTAGACACAAGTTTTCCAAATTACTAGGACTTCTCTATAATACATACATCATTGACGACAGTGAAGTGTTACATTTATGCAATATAAAATATGAACAAAAATTTATATTTTTGAAAGAGACGAAGAAAGAACGAACGAAAGAAAGAAAGAAAGAAAGAAATACAAAGACAGATAGAAAGAAAGAACGAAAGAACGAAACAAATAACGAATGAAACAAAGAAACAAATAAAGAAAGAAACAAAGAATGAAAGAAAGAAAGAAAGAAAGGAAGGAAGGAAGGAAGGAAGGAAGGAAGGAAGGAAGGAAGGAAGGAATGACGGAAGGAAGGAAGGAAGGAAGGAAGGAACGAACGAACGAACGAACGAACGAACGAACGAACGAACGAACGAACGAAAGAAAGAAAGAAAGAAATTCTTATATGTAGTCCAGAGAAAACACGCTATATATTTTTTCTATTTGCAGCAAGGTTTCTTTTAATGAACTTTCTCACAGAAGAAAGGTTCATACCACTCATGTGCGAGTGGGACGGATATAAACTTAACAACAGAATGACTCTACCGAAGAGTTTCGATCCTAAGACCAATGGACGTTTGGCTAACACTTTACCGACTGAACAAGAACCCTCCCATAAAATAATATACATAATTATTATATGCATAGGTGGTATGTATATAATTATAAAGCAAAATAATCGTTGTTTTTGTTTTATACATTCTTTTTAGATTTTTTTTATAAGTTGCACGTGTTTCATTTTCTTGCTCATCAGCTAAATTTAACACGTGTTTTCAATCATTCTGTACTTAACAGTTATCTGTTTTGTTTTGTTTTTTTAATTACATCCAGAGGAAATGTAAGCAAATTAACATTTGTTTTGCTGGCAAACTCAAAACATACATCATAATATATTCCTGTTATACTGTGGGCTTTATTTTCAGTTGTATTTTTACAATCGCTTTGGTTTTTAATTACATCCAGAGAAAATGTAAGCAAATGAACATTTGTTTTGCTTACAAACTTAAAATATACATCATAATAATTATATTCCCGTTTTACTGCGAGTTTTATTTTCTGTGTATTTTTACAATAACATTGACAACTGTATTTTTATTTTATAAATGTTGCGCTTAATTTAGTTTATCAGTTTTTTGGTAATAGCAATATATTATACTCATAAATTATTGTCTGATTGTGTATTATTACTGATATAATTTTAATATATTCCTATTTTACTGTGGATTTTATTTTTAGTTGAATTTTTTGCAATCGCTTTGATTCACAACTGAGTGTTTATTTTACAAATGTTGCGCTCAATTTACTTTATCAGTTTTTTGTAATAGCAGTGTATTATACTCATAAATTATTGTCAGATTTTATTACTGATATTATTTTAATATTACATAATTGTTATACAATGAGTTAAATGGGGTTTTTTTTATCGGCGTCATATATACATGTATATGCAAATATTAATGATCGGATTGTTTATTATTAGTGACATAATTTTAATATCACATTATGCCATGATGAAAATGAATTAATTTTGTATGTATTCATATGTGCTAATGCTGTTTTAATTACAATAATATATGAGCATGTTTATTTTAAAATTAATGTATCTATAATTTATAATGGGACAAAAATTAAGAGAAAATCGCAGAGAAATATACAGAGACAAAAAAGAAGAGAAAATCGCAGAGAAATATACGGAGACAAAGAAAGAGACAGAGAAATATACGGAGACAAAGAAAGAGACAGAGAAAATCACAAAGAAATATACGGAGACAAAGAAGAAGACAGAGCAATTTACAAAGAAATATACGGAGACAAAGAAGAAGACAGATATACAAAGAAATATACGGAGACAAAGAAGAAGACAGACAAAATCACAGAGAAATATACGGAGACAAAGAAGAAGAGAAAAATCACAGAGAAATATACGGAGACAAAGATATAGAGAAAATCTATGGAGACAAAGAAGGAGATTTTTATTAAAAACTTTAAATATGTTATCTTTTTTCGAGTACGCAATTTATTTTACTGCATGCTCATGTATTAATTTATATAATTGTAATATTTATTTAAAATGAACTTTAATATTATGAAAGTTGGTTTGAGCAGTATTAACAACAGTTCAAGAGTTTTTTTGAAAATTAAAATGTTGCATTATCATTGAAATTTAAAATTATTTTGATTAAATTTATATACATAAAAACAGTGTGGGTATTTGTTTTTGTTGTTTGTTTTTACTATCTCTTTTTTATATTTTATTATTATTATTTATATTATTATTATTATTATTATTATTATTACTATTTATCCTCTATACATACCTTTTTTGTTGAACCAAAATAATATGTTTATATTATTATTGTTGATAGTTTACATAAATATATATACTGAAGATTTTTCCTTTTTTGAACTTATTTTTATTAACCACTCAAGTGTTTTTATGTGGCACTCAACATTCCTTTGACTATATCTGTCTTTACAGATTTAATGTTATTGCTGTTGAAGAAAGAAACAAATATTATTATTATAATAATTAGTATTATTATCATTATTGTTGGTGGTGGTGATGGTTGTGGTGGTGTTGTTATTATTATTATTATTATTGTGGTGGTAGGTTATTGTAATTATTATTGTTTTTGTTATTCTTATTGTTAATATTATTCTTGTTATCTTTATTTTGTTGTTGTTATTTTTGTTATTATTATAATACTAATACTAATAATTATTATTATTATTATAATTATTATTATTATTATGCAAGTTATTCTTCTCAACTTGGACTAAGCTAACTTTAATTAGACTGAATAGGATTTATAACATTTCAAACTATCACTTCTTAATGACACATTTTAAAAATAATATTAACATTATAATTATTCCAACTTGTCTCTTCTCAAATAAGTTTATTAACAAATCTAGTGTTATTTTGTGTTGCTTTCAATCAAAAGGATCGTCTTTATAACTGTTTATTTTACTTGGATATCGAAGTATACAATCTGGTGGAAATTACATTTATAGCATCACTGATTGTCGAAGGATGTGAACTCTCAGCAAAGCGTTTGAATCCACTATCAAGGTACAAACATGGTGTTCACAGTATTATATGTCAAGTTGGCAAAACATGTAACACATATATTTGTATCTATAACGAAAAGACGTATTATTTAAACTACTTATTTATTTGACGACCCTTCCACCCACCCTAGCACGTAATAAGGGTATTCTAAAAATTTCATTTGTATTTGCACTTTGTTGTTGGGGGTTTTGTTTTTTACACACACACACACACACACACACACACACACACACACACACACACACACACACACACACACACACACACAC
>JAULBS010030731.1:0-10315 GCA_032355785.1 Symmetromphalus regularis
TCAGAAATTGTAAAAAAAAAAAAAAAAAAAAAGGGGTTCCAACCCCCCTGGATCCGTTACTGTAATAGCCTTTGAATAAACAAAGTGTCATTGAACAAACATTACTGTCCTTTTTAATCACAATATTTGATGTTATGCTTTCACAAAATGACGCATTTTCGTCTTGTGCACGATTTTCTTTCCATAATATGTGTTTTTGTTTCATTTATCTTGACATCTAATACGAATTTGAAATCTAATACGCTTAGATGCGATTTCCTGGCCCCTCAGGGTAATTTATTAGACCATATTTACAAGAAAAATGTTCATTGCCCGAACATTGTGGGTGGGTGGGGGTCGCCTGGACTATCCCTTTAATATAAAACCCATAAAATAAGGATATGGTAGTTAATTTAAATATGAAATTATTGATTAACTGTTAAGTTACCAATATTACTTTCCATGACGAAATTTACTGCTGAAAGAATCAAGGGCACCAAAAGGTTCTAAGCGATTCAAAGGTGGAAACAGAGTTCATTATTTCTGTATGTTAACTAAATCCCACCCTGGTTAACAAGAACCGCTGCTTTGTCTAACTTGCAAAACTGCCAAAGGCGCAGTAAACGATAAACAGATCAATGACAAAGGACAATGAATTCTTCGTTAATGACATTGTGGCAACAAGCTTAGCAGTGGAGTGGAAAACAAGAACTAAAACTATGAAAAGTTCTTCAGGAAATACAACAAGGACTACATTTCGAACGCTCTTGAAGACTCCTGGGTGATACAGCTACACTAATTCATCCCCAAACTCTCTCTTTAATTGGGGACCGGGTCTGTTTGATGGTTTTCGTTCCGAGAAATCAAAAGGTTTAGATGATCCGGCTAATGAAGTGTTGAGGGACTCGCTCTGTGTGCAACAGACCCGCAAACAACCCGCTTCCTTTCTTAAGAAGATTAGTTTCGTCTCCATTGTTGTTCTATTGACTGATCAAGATTTTCTTCTCAGGTAAACAATTGCAGCAATTATAGACTCATTTTAAATCCCCTCTACCTCGAGCTTCATTCACTTCGGAACTAGCTTCATTCACTGCGGAGCTGCGCCCCGTCGAGATCTCGTCCTTTCTCGTAGCGAACCTATCAATTTACGAGAGTCCATCTTTCACGCGCTGGCTAATTATGGCAGATTAGGAACGGTAAGTGGGTATCTAAAATAATGCGGATAACTCTCCAGTGGCCATGGTTTATTGTTCACAAATCTTGTTGATCTCTTACTCTTTCTTTGCAAATCTGTTTTGTTGTTGTGTGTTTCCGCTGTGTCGAGTAATCGGGTTTGATTACTAGGAAAATGCGATATATTTAAGGATCAGCCGCCCCAGGGTTGACGGCCACCCGGTACGTGGCTGTGTAAACAGAGCAAGAAATAAATATAATGTTTAATAATCGTCTTCTTATGTTAGGACGAATTGTAAGCTGATTTTGTTGTGTGAAAGTAAAAGTAAAGTTTCTTTTATTTAACGACGCCTCTAGAGCACATTGATTTTTATCTTATCATCGGCTATTGGACGTCAAACATAATTATTGTCATTCTCACATAAGTTATTAAGGAATCTCGCTGTCGCCACATATGCTATTCTTTCCGATAAGCAGCAAGGGGTCTTTTATATGCACCTTCCCACAGAAAGGACAGCACATACCACGTCCTTTGATGAACCAGTTGTGGAGCACTGGCTGGAAAGGAAAACAGCCTAAACTTGTATGTGTACAAACCTGACTCAATCTGCAATTTAAGAGTCCTTTACAACCTGATTCCGTACAAATATTATTACACAAATTAAACAAGTATCCCAGTGACATTATATGCAAAATAACTGCATTTATGTATACTACTCAAAAGAAGTTAAGGGTTAAACACAGTTGTTGATAGAGGTCTTCCAGAAAGGGAGCGAGTCTGAATAGCATTAGTTGTCCTGAACCCATGACCAATAACACTTTGGCTTACATTTAGTTGGTGGAACAGTTCTCTGAGTTTGTCCATTTTGTAGCTAGCCAATGACCCTTACCCCGTTTTGGAAGCTGAGTTGTCGTCGAACCATCTTAAAATTTAAAGTGATGATGAAAGGAAAATGCTCTTCCCATTTATTGCTAAAATTGACATGCATGGAATGAAACTCACACAAAACACGTGCAAATGGTGTATGCGGTATCACAATGGGTGTTTCGGGGCGGGTTGTCAGTTTAGTCTAAGTTCTTGCTTCAAATCCATGAAAAGGAAATCTGGGTTAATTAAAATGTTTCTAAAGATAAGTGCAGTAATTGCAGGTCTCCCAATAGCATGATGTCTATTGTCCAAATAACAACACAAAGGGGTTATGCTAATTTCCGTTCCAGCCAGTGGTCCACAACTGGTTTATCAAAGGCCGTGGTATGTGCTGTCCTGTCTGTGGGACGATGCATACAAAAGATCCCTTGCTACTTATCGGAAAGAGTAGCCTATGTGGCAGCAGTGGGTTTCCTCTAAAGACATATGTCAGAATGACCATATGTATGACGTCCAATAGCTGATGATAAGATAAAAATCAATTTGGTCTAGAGGCATCGTTAAATAAAACAAACTTTACTTTACTTCACTTTTTATATGGACTTTCTAACAGATATATATGTATCAACATACAGTATGTTTTGATACACCAGGGCTAGAGCAAGTTGCCATGGAGATTGCCACTTATTTTTTTATTCTCTGCAGCACTTTGTTTTGTCTCAGACTAAACAAAAATTGTCCAAGGTGTATTTTATTCTTATTATTAAAAATAAAGTATCTTTTATTATAAAATTCCCATAGAAAATGCCATGGACACTATTTCTCCACACCATTTATTTTGCTGCGGACATTTTCTTAATTGCGGGGGTTGCAAGAACAGTGTATGGAACATGGTTAAAAATCTGGTACGCTGTGTGGGATTGATCCTAAAATCCTTGTACACCTCAGGCAGAATTGTTCATGAAAATCTTATCAGCACTTCTATGACAAAACATGTCTATAACATGAGATTTTTTCTCTTTCTTAAGGAATGGCCGAGACATTTACCTTGTTTGTAACACGCTTAACATCTCAGACAGTATTATACACAGTGAATAGGGGTTGCCATTAGTCATGTTAACTGCACTGTTGAGCGCATTGTAGTCTAAGCCGAAAATAATGTACTGCGAAGATTGAATCTTATTTATGGTGTATCCGTGGTGATTCTGAAGTGATGTCTCTAACGGGTAAATAGAATCTCTCTGTGAGTATTAATTGTAGCCAAAAGATCTCTTTAAAGGTAGTCATCTAATATGGGTCGTTCACAGTTATCATTGTTTTCCTGTTTGTTCAAACCATATCCATGGGTGTGGGTGAATAGGGTCATAGCCAGTGTAGAAATTTATACTTGACAAAAAAATGAAAGTGTGCATGTAATCAGTAGTCTTTTTTTTTTCATAAACCAGATGACATTCATGGCAGAAATTCTGGACTTAGATAACCACACCATTTAAAAGAGAGAGTGTGTGTGTGTGTGTGTGTGTGTGTGTGTGTGCGTGTGCGTGTGCGTGTGTATGTGCAGTAATATCACAAGTTGTACACATTTGCTGCCAATGGACCATTACTGTGACAACTCCATGAAACAAAAATATTTTAATATGCATACTTTCTTTTTTGGTTAAATATATAATATAAAATTTTGATTGAAATTCCCCATGAAATCAACATAGTCAGCATATAATTAAGTGTGGGTGTTGGGGACTCTGAAAATTGGTACACTTTGTATAAATACAAAAAGCTGAGAATTTTGAATCGACCATTAGTCCAGAAATACATCCATTTTATGTCTGTGTAAAATACATTTTCAATTACTTCAAATTCCAGGATGACCAAAAACACATTATATTTATATTGGAAGTGCTGAAATACATATCTAGAACTGACTGCAATAAAACGTTATGTCCAAGATGGTACCTTCGAGAAAAATGAATTTTTAAGTTAAAAGTATTATGTAAAATCATAACACTTGTAATTCGCAGGTTCATTTTTCAAATAGGTTGCTCTCATTATGCAAAATGACATGTCCAAGACATTTGATTCCTTGCTAATTCTAAGTGGGCCAAAATTGCAGAAGTCCTGGATATTATCAACAAAACAAATATAAGTAGTGTGTTATTTTAAAAGTTAAAAATGATATCCCCATAATCGTGTCTATTAAATAGGGTTCTTGACTTTAAACAATATTCTTTTTAACAGATTCTTTTTTCTTTAAATTATAAACATGAATGTATTAAATGATGTATTTTGTATAATTTCTTTAATATAATTGCTTTACCATAGTTAAAGCACTTGCAATGAAAATAAATGTTAATATATATGGATAAAAACATGAATACTGGTACACAAATTTGTAAAACCACAGTAATATTGACAACAAAGGATTATTAGGACAAACATGTGGATAGACAACATTTCATTATTCTCTTAAGTTATTGCCGAGATAATTATTTATAGCTTTTAATAACACTCCAGTTCTCTTAGTAAATCAGAATTCGGGTTTAGTGTCCCATTGTGAGGATAATGTCTGCAATGATAAAAATGCCTGTTGACCGATTTCATCAGATAATGCTTTTCTCATTTGAACCAGTGCCCTACATCAAAAGAAGATCTTAGTGTAAGCAATTAACCCAACGTCTGCTCCTAAGTTAATCATGAAAATTAATTTGTATATAGTTTATAGCCATTGATAAGATAAAAAAAATATTTTTCCTTCTAGAAGTAAAACGGTCTTAATGATATTAATTTCTACATATAAAGAGAATGATGACCAATTGTTCTCCCATGGTGTTTGCAGATATTATCATATATTACGTTGTCTTTGTTTGATGTGACTTATGGAGACATTAACAAGATGCTCGAGATGCTGTAATAAAGATACCATATTATCACTATTTAATGTGGTCTATACATTTTGCAAATTTGGAGTTTATTGAGTTCATGATAGTTTGAAATCATGTTTTTACTGTTAAATATTTTGTGCAATACAGAGTACTAGTGTTTGCATCCATTACATACTTTGGATACTACAGTACGATCATGCCGTTAATTAGGGAGGGGGCGTTAAATAGTGAATATACGGTATGAGCTGTTGACTAATTATAAGGATGGCAACTTGTGTAATGAAATATGATGTCGCAATCTCGTCTTTATCTGCAAAACCTATTAACTTGTTTACTTTGAGCTATAATTCGGTTAGTTCAGTGGTAATATATTTGAGTTTTTGTCAATTATGCTACAACTGTATGGTAAATAATGAGTGCACACTTAGTTCATCGGGTTTACAGGGATTTATTCAGGCTTTATACCGTACTGAAAATCGGCCCAATTTCGGGACCATAGATTCTCAAATTGGTTAATAAATATAATATTACAGTTACTTAAATTCAGTGGTGTGAAAAATTTTCCCAATTATGACTGCCATAGGACCTCTGCGAAAAATCTGGATAAATCCCTGGTACAATGTATATATCCAATGCTATTCGGTGCATTGTTTCTTTAGTCTGATGTTATTATCTCTTTTTTTTTGTAAACACAAGAAATGAGTTGTACAAATGTTGGTTTTGAATGAGTTGAAATCACATTTTATGGCATTATAAATAGTTGTGGAGGAAATATGTTGAAAATTAAGTTATAATATCAAAAAATATTCATGAGTCATAATTTTTATTAAAAAAATTTTTTTATTATTATTATTTTTTTAAAAGGGCCACTAAAGCACATTGATATTTATTAATTATCGGCTGTTGAATGTCAAACATTTGGTTATTTTGACATGTAGTCAGGTGTGAGCCAGCTTCAAGTGGGGCTTTGAACCACAGTCATCTGCTTGAGAGTCTAATGTCCTACTACTGGACCACCGAGGCTCTCCCACGAGTCATCAAATGTGTATCTTAACTTTCTACAAAAATTATTAATTAAAAGTTAACCATATTCTGATGGTTAGCTTAACCAGTTAAAACCAAATTTTATATCACTGCAGTAGCAGGCCTGGAAATAATTATTTTTGTTCAGCTGGTCAAAATGTCCAGCATCAGTCAATTTGTGTTGGACATTAAAGGAAATGTTCCTGTCACACAATTTAATATATACAAAATACACAATTCAGTTTTTATGCTGCATGCTTTTTAATTATTAAATTTTTCACAATTTATTCAACATACACAAGCTGCATGAAGCTGACTATACACAAATGTTATTTTTATCAAAAGTTAAAACATGACTGCAGGACAAAATAACCGACACAATTAACTTTGTGAGGATCAAATTTCCAAAATGACAAATTTGTACTGGCCAGTGTCCTTGACCAGCAACTGATTTCCAGGCTTGCAATAGTAACATTTAATATATGTTGAAAATTATGTTACAGTTACCTAGAATACCATAAGTTTCTAATGAAAGGTATTTCTTAATTTTGTGCAAAAATATTTAGATAGAAATATTCTGATAACTGATAGTTAACTTCACTGCACTAAGAACAACCATCAGGTCACAGAGCGAAATTATTTTCTTGTTCTTGACATTGTTGTTTAAATGATAAGAGTATATTAGTAGTCCAAGGCAATACCTTTCGTATCAGATGGTATATATAATTGTCAATAGCAAATGATATACTCAACCAAAAAAGAAAGTATGCATGTTGAAATATATTTGTTTAATGGGGTGGTCACAGAAATGGTCCAACGGCAGTTAATACATGAGCAACTTATAATATTACTGCACACACACACCTCCTAAATGGTGTGGTTATCTAATTCCAGAATTTCAGTTATGAATGTCGTCTGGTTTACTATTGTTTACGTACATACTTTCAATTTTGGTTGAGTATTTTATTCAAAAAGTGAAATGTTAAACAAGTCTTAGTAGTCGCCATTACACAATTATTGTACAAATTTATGTTTATAATAAAAGTGCGGTGGGGTGGAATCTGTCCTTTTTATCTTCTTCTGGTAACCAATGTGTTTTGTTGATGACAATGCTAAAGATGCAGACGAAGAGACATTTCACTGTCAGATTAGTAGAAATGATGGCACATTTAATTTCCATGCTAAGTTCCTGACTGGCTCACCACAGTGGCAGTTCTCTCAGACGTGCTCTTTTGTGGGAAAGTATTTAATTGGAGTTTTCTCAAACAATCAGTGAGTGTCCTTAAGGAATAGTCTGGCGCCAAGTGTAGTCATTATGAAAATCAACAGAAAAATGCATTTTTGCCTCAAATGCCAAAACTAAAGAAAAATACAACTGCACAGGAACTAGGAGTGCAACGATACGTCCAAAACCATATTGCGATATATTGCATACAGCAAACCCATATTACAATACATACCACAATACAGTTTGATTAATTACTAAGATGTGATGAAGTTATATTTTGATACTATCGTATTAATTACTAAACATATCTCAGGCAGGCAGATCTGTACCAATTTCTGATGAAAAAAGAGAATAGACACAGTAGATTTATATGTTTTAATTAAGTTGCACTTTTATTTTTATAACTTAATGTCATAGTCATAGGTTTGATATATAGCAATATCTAAAACCATATCATGGTATGTATTGCACTCGGCAAGTATTACAATATACCAGTATACCGGTATATCATTGCACCCCTAATAAGAACTATCTTGAATTTATGTACATTGTACATGTACTTTCTTCCATTGCGGATATAATTGTGGGCTGCCAGGTTTTTGGAAGCTAGATGTTCTTCATTATTACAGTAGAATCCTCTTAATTGCATTGGCATGTTGCCCAAATATCTTATGCAATTAACAGAATTATTCCTTTATCAAAAATGCCTATTTAAAATCATGTTACTATTCTTGTACTATCTGGTATAAAATCAAAGTAAATTTATCAAACAGTGATCACCAAAATCAGAAATATTCAATATAGTAAGGAATTCTTTGACCTTGTAACCTGAATGCTAAAACAGATTCAAAAATAATATATAGTTACATTTACTTTATGGTCATTTTGTGATTATTTGATAAAACTATTTAGATCTGTCATTGTTTTTGGTACTTTGGAAGAAACAAATTACATTTTCTGCATTTTCTTATGCAATTGGCCAGACATTACAAAGAAAGCATATGCAATTAAAAGAAATTCTTTGTATAATTATGTTTGCATTCAAATGATTCTGTGCAGGAGAACTATATATATATAAATATAAATGATATGAATATTCTATTATCAGAAATGCAATTAAGTGGACTTGGCTGTACATGTATTTATTTTTTACTGGGATTGAGTTATGTATAAGATCCCTTACTGCTAACTGGAAAGATTAGATTGTGTGACAATAGCAGTTTTCCTCTGAAGACCATGAGTAAAAAATACTATGAGTTGACATCTAATAGCTGTTGATTAACATACATATGCTAGGTTGTTGTTAAATAAAGATTTTATTTTTTTTTTGCTTTCTACAAATGAATGTATCTTAAGGTTAAAATACATGAGTTTATATTCACAGATATTAATAAAAAAAATGGTACTCTCTCCCATCTCTCTATCTCCCTCTCTCTCTCTCTCTCTATCTCCCTCTCTCTATCTCTCTCTCTCTCCCTCCCTCCTTCTCTCTCTCTCTCTCTTTCTCTCTCCCCCTCTCTCGCTCTTTCTCTCCCTCTCTCTCCCCCTCTCGCTCTCGCTCTCTCCCTTCCCCCCTCTCTCTCTCTCTCTCTCTCTCTCTCTCCTTCTAGTAATGTTTTTGATTCTGAAATATATGAAGGGATAGAGCCCCCACCCCATTCTGCCATGCCTGTCATTGTGACAGATTTTCTTGTGTTACAATATGAAAAAATACAAATTTATAGGTTTTAAAAGATTACTGTATTAGACATTCATGTATGCCAATTTCACTCTTGTATATCTTTTATATTTCATCTTTTTTTTCTGCGATATTAGCGTTAATTGCTTGAAATTGTTCTGTCAATAAAATTTTTATATATTTTTTAACCTAAGATCAATGTACTTGTGTAGGATTTTCCCAATGGTTTTAATAATGATAGGGATTTTTTAAAATCAATTTACTGATTTTGAATATACTAGCAATTGCACAAGGCATTTTTTAAAGCATTATAGTCAGTATCTGTCTTATTAGTAATCGATCGCTTTCGAAATGGGCAAACTTTGTAAATGATCATAAAAAAACAAGAAATAATTGCAGAATAGACGACCCAAAATATGGGGATTTACGGAAATCATACGTTAGCATTCTTTCTGAGAGGACTTTGAGACGGTTTGCTTTGATCACCTGTCAAGTCGGACAGCTTCATTATTGATTGATTATTGCTTTGTTTTCAAAAAGCCCTCAATCTTGCCCAACAGCCCATTTCTATGTTTTACTTTGAGAGCATCGACAAATCTCAAATCAATATGATTCTGTTGAGAATTACTAAAAGATCTATTTACATGAATATCAGACACCAATATTTCTTTGTTTGATTGGGTGGTCCAGAACACTTGTACAAATTGGATAAATTGATCTAGATAACAGATCTGATTAAACAATGAAATAAAATTTATATAGAGGATATTAAACGAGTTGCCATTTATTATCAAATTATTTCATAATAGACATAAATTTGACAATAAATGGTAACGAGTTTGATATTCTATTTATTACACCAGTCTTAATTGTCCTATTTTTTAAACTTTCTAATTGCACAATAGTTCAGAGAAATTTGATAATAAATTGTAATGAGTTTGATATTCTATTTATTACCTCAAACAATTTTAATCGTTCTATTCTTTAAACGTTAATTGCTTGAAATTGTTTTGTCAATAAATTTTTTATATATTTTTTAACCTAAGATCAATGTACTTGTGTAGGATTTTCCCAATGGTTTTAATAATTAGAGGGATTTTTTTTTATCAATCTACTGATTTTGATTATACTAGCAATTGCACAAGACATTTTTTTAAAGTATTATAGTCAGTATCTGTCTTATTAGTAATCGATCACTTTCACTGATATGGGCAAGCTTTGAAAATGATCATAAAAAAACAAGAAATAATTGCAGAATAGGCAACCCAAAATATGGTGATTTACGGAAATCATACGTTAGCATTCTTTCTGAGAGGACTTTGAGATGGTATGCTTTGATCACCTGTCAAGTCGGACAGCTCCGTTATTGATTGATTATTGCTTTGTTTTCAAAAAGCCTTCAATCTTGCTCAACAGCCCATTTCTATGTTTTACTTTGAGAGCATCGACAAATCTCAAATCAATATGATTCTGTTGAGAATTACTAA
>JAULBS010030753.1:3156-24349 GCA_032355785.1 Symmetromphalus regularis
ATCAGAGGCTGGCTCACTTGACTACGTGTCAAAATTACCAAATGTTTGACATCCAATAACTCATGATTAATAGATCAATGTGCTCTAATGGTGTTAAACAAAAACAAACTAAATTCTTGATCTAAGACTGTCACAGTGATTTATTTTATAATGTTTTATTTAACAACAGTATGACCCCCAGTAGACTATTTATTTTTTGTGCTGTGGGGTGGGTCATTAAAAACCATACAATCAATCAGTGATGCCGACATTCACAGATTATTAAACAGTACGCTGAGCTAACAACACATTCTAGTCCTTTCTGTATCCACAACTGGTGAATCTTCAGAAATTCAGAGCATGATGAATACAACTTGTGGGGTACTACACTTGTCTGTTTATGGTAGAATCACAGAAACATGGTTCACAAGATCTTACAAACTGATGTTATAATTTGTCAATCTCTGTAGTGTCAAAAAATGAATGTTCATACAAGCGATCACAATTCTCAATAACGTCCAACTTCTGCCATCGTCGCGGTGGCCACACAATGTGGGAAGCCTTGGCGTTGATAATTCCTAGAGCAACCTGGAATAAAAACAATAAGTTAATCATCATATTCCTAATCAAATGCTGGTATAAGTGTTGTCCTCTCCAGGGATAGAAATTAAGGCGAGTAAAAAATTGCTGGGCCTAGTAAATCCTTTATGACGCTAGTTCCCTGGGCCAGTAAATACACATTTTTTCCAATGTTTTATTATGAAATTGTATTATTTTGAGACAGTAGCTTTCAGATTGATAATTTGCCAATCATACCCAAATGTTTAGTTCCCAATCTTCCACCTCAACTAGTACACACAATATCGACATTATAATGATTAATTTTTTTTTTTGAATGGGGGACTAGATATTTTTCGTGGGGACCAGTAACGTTTTAAGGCTACTAGTCTGCCAGGTGAGTGAAAATTATTTAATTTCTACCCCTTGTTGTCTATTCAAATGTACACATAAAGGCACACTGCAGCAAATAAGCACAAGTAAGTTCCTGCTTTCTTTGAATAATGTGTCAAAAATTATTGTCACTAAATTTGTATCCATCTTTTATGCATAATTGGACTGTTTCTTGTTGATCCAGTTGTTCATGACTTGTCACAAATGTGATATTTACTGTCTTGTTTGGGCAGGTGAAGCTTAATAGGGAAGTAATTTTAGTGGTGGTTTTCTGTATTGCAAATACTGTATGTTTGACACCTAATGGCCACTGATTATAACATTGTACTAAGGTGTTACTAACTTTGAGTTGTTTTCCATTATGCAAATTATATTCTTACTCATATTCTCAGAAATGTTCTTTTTTTCAAGTCAACAAGTCATGCCATTAATACATTGGGTACAGCATCACATGCATAGTAATACTGTCATACTGATGCGCACATGAAACAAATAAAATCGTTTAAATTTGTTTACTGTTTGAGCTACCAACACATATTTTAATACATGTACTCACACAATATATACATTTAATTTACAATTAATAAAACTACTAACAGTCGGTCACTTTGGTAAGTCATCCATTCACCTAGATAAATTGTATAGATAACAACAAAACAAGTTATCAGCTTTTGTAAAATGCTGGATTAAACATCAACATCTGCCATAGATAGCAAATTCTCACGATCCTTCTCAGATGAAATCATCACCCCACAATAGTTTTTTTAATGAAAACAATGAAGAATCTCACGATAAAAAAACAACTATATTGATCCACACCACAACAACCCAGTGCAAGTTAGCTGACAATCATTTTTGATTGAACAAAAAAAAACTTCACTAATGTATTTCATGCTGAATTATTTGCCTTGGTTATTGGTTTTCACAAAGCTCTCACATTCATCCAATAAAGAAGCACTGTTGGAAAACATGACATTCTTTTTATCTTTCTTTATGTGAAAAAAAATATGAACAGGAATAATGTTTATGATACCTGATTAATGTTGACTGAGCTACAGCTATATATCTGCACCAATTAGATAACTTGGCAGATAAGCACTCATAAAAGTGGGCATCTAATCAAACTGCCCATATAAGGATACAGGAAATTACATCAGTGGCAGAAATGACTAAGCTTTATTAGATGGATTAAAAAACATTACGTTCAAAGAGAATTTTACTCCGTGCATGACATGGATTAATTTTTTACACCTCTGTGTGCATATACAATAAATTTAAAAATTATGTGTACAAAATATGCAATATATGAGTCAGGATTTTGGTAAATTGTATTAAATTTCAATTATCAAAATAATACAGTGATTAAAAATGTTTTATAAAAAATGGCTGAATTAATTATACTACAATACTACAAAGAAGACAAATTAAGAGGCTTGTTTAATGACATGCCTACACATTGGTTAATCAGTGTCTAATGGGTGTCATATGAATGTATTTGTAACACATGCTTCATACAAAACCTGCTAATACCACATAGGTTACTTTTTCTGATTACCAAAAAGTGGTCTTTTATAAGGACTTTTCCACAAAAAAGATGGCCATTGATTTTAGCAAAGTACTGATTCATTATATTGAAGAAAATATTAAGCTTTTATATGTATGGTGTCTTCCAAAACAATGAATATGTATGAATTTGCATATTTTGGTAGTTCTAAACTTGTTATGTTTTAGTGTACAAAATGGGTGAAAGCCATAACTGAACAGTCACAAAGTAGCAAAACCAACTTGCTAGCTTTTATTTAATCTAACACTTGTTTTAATCTGTACTATTGTCTTACAACATTCGTCCATATGGTTAAAGGTATATTAGTATACAGATATATAAAAGAACAAACCGGTCCAAAGTAGTTGCTGTCCATGCTGTGTTTGTGATGATCTCCTTCCACCCAGCAGTGTCCTGTTGGCACACTCAAATAAGAACGCCGATACGACCGTGTTCTGCAAATACATGAAACATCAAGATATCAACCTTAAGGATGTGATCAATAGTAAGTCTTGTCATATAATTTAGAAAGCAAAGTGAAAAGGTCATCTTTACAATTCATTACACACAGTTGTGAGATTTAGTTCAGTTTTAGTCTGGCACCTGAGGGGCAACAGCTCATACAATCAATGTCTCTTGAAAAACCTTAATAAAACTTCTAAAGTCAAGATTTTAATATCCAGCTATTAGTGCAGCTGTCTGTTGTAAATGAATACAAAAGTCCCATTGTTGCTAACCAAAATATAGACTATGACAAGTTTATTTTTTACATGTTTTCTGAAGGCCATCTGGCATTATTATCAATGTTTTAAAACTTTCAGAATAGCTAATGACTAAATATGTCAGACAAATATTGAATTCCTTTATTTAAAACTATCGAGTTGTCATCATGTTTTTTTTAAACTCTTCTGTCACTTGGTTACGAACTGATTCTTTCAAATACAGGTTTTATAGTCTGTTAATAGTGTTATTTCAAGTGAAAATTATTGTATGGACATAAAATTTTATAAATATTTAGGACATTGTTGCCTCCTTTTTAAAATAATATTTAAGGTTTAGCTAACGAGAAATCTGTAACTTATTTCATCTGATAAACAAAACATCCTGCTTACAATAAAACTATGTTACATACTGTTGCACAAATTCATTACATAAAAAATAGATATTTACTTGACTGTATCACCTTCAAGGGCAATGATTCTTTTGATTAATTTCTGATCTGGGTTGGATGGTGATCTGAAAGTAAACAAATGCTATTCACAAAAAGTAAAAATAACATCAAAGTATTCAGTATTTTAACAGAAAGAACTATTATCTAAGAAGACTGGGTTTAAGACTGAATCATTGTTATTTTATTCACTAATGCAGGCATTTGTCAATATAGCAGAAGAATGAGCAATGACAGTCATAGGGGGCCATGAACTCCAACCTAACTTGTGTTTTACCCCCACCACCTTGCCTGTCTTGATATCTTTGTTTTAACCTGTTTTAAAAAATCTGAATATTTTTAGTTTTATACATTTAATTATAATATTCCAAGTCTTGATGGATAGGTGTATGCCACATGCACCAACCAGTAGTCCACAACTGGTTTACTAAAGGCTGTGGTATGTGTTGTCCTGTCAGTGGGAAAGTGCTTGTAATGGATCCCTTTCTATTACTCTAAAAGAGTAGCCTGTGTGGTAGTAGTGGGTTTCTTCTAAAGACCATAAGTTGAAAATGCCATATTATGTCTTACACCTAATAGATGCTGAATAAACAATGTGTTGGGGTGTCACTAAATAAATAATCCTTTGCTTTATTTAATCGTAATGAAAACAATGATACAGAAGAGCAATAGTAAAAGAAAAACAAGTCTTGACTCACAGTCAATCAAATTTACAATTCAATCAGAATGACCATCTCAACCATGGGATAATCTAGCAAATCTGCTGTCAGTCAACTCTGTCCTCATTAAATATGTATGTGTGAACTTTGTGAAAAAAACATCACACAACTTGCTGTCTGCATGTGTCACTAATGTGAGAGCCAGTGGTAAATCATTTCATTTGACTGTAGAGTACTGGCCACCAGAGGGCTAACTTTCAGCTTCATTAAGGACAATCAAAAACACCATTACCACATTCTTAAACCAAGTGTATCTATCAAGAAAGGTGAAAATCATGAAATTTGTGCTTTCAGCTATCTTACGTGAATTAGCACTTAAAGAGTAATTAAGAAATACACTGGGTCTCACCCTTTCTCATTAGAAAACAGACTTACAAATAAATCCATCAATCATTGACAATAACATCAACAAAAATACTAATTTTGGACAACAGGCAAATTTGGAACTCATAAAAATAAGAGAAAATGAATGATGGACCAAGAAGTTAATGCAAGAATGACTTCATATTACTGTAATAAAGCATGGCACACATCAAACACACATTAGTATTGAGAAAAATGGGATCAATAAATCTGCTACCACCAACTAATCCAATAAAACATTGCATGATTACACTAAACTGTTTATGCTTCATTACTATGAGCCACGCCAAGCCTATCACAGTCAGGCTCTAAACAATGTGCTGTTTACAACTTTCACTTGAAAGTAAATTCACATTACCAAACAACTAATAATGATAAACAATATTTGCATTTCATAAAAAATATCCAGTATCCAGTGCAGAATGGAATAACTATATTACAACAATCTTATTAAACTTCTTTCATCATGGCCAATAACAAAACTTCAAAGGGAATGTCTGTACAAAATGCCAAATGAATTGGCAGTTAGTAAAATTAATTGGAATAGAAGTCTGGAAAATGGCCTCCAGTTGATTATAACTGACAGTGTTTGAGCATGACTAGCAAGACACTAATACAATTTAGTCATTACATATTACATGTAGTATTAGTATAAAGTTGTAACAGCCTCAATTATCCCTCACCTTTCTTGGTTTTTTGGTATAAACTACCTCTGTGAGAGTTTATACCCACAATAAGCATGTCTAAAACGCAAGGCCAACCTTTTAATTTTTTTCAGATAATGGATTTACTTATCATTGTGTGTTTTGGCAGAAAAGGAATAAAAATAAAATTCCATTCTGGTCCATTTTTACCTAAATTTCCCCACCAATAATGTTAGAAACAATAAAATTTGTTAGATGGGACAAACAGTTAAAAACATACTTTTATAAATATTATGTACCCAAAGGGTAATTTAATAAACAAATGTTGGCTCAAAATCAATCATGTATGTCACAGGCAACTAATGATTGGAAATATGATTTTCAGAAATTCAAAAGAAGTCACGACAAATTTGAAAAAAAGAAAAGAAAAAAGAAGAGTAGCCTAAATGGATTCAAGTACATTTATATCCAAACACCTATCTACCTTCAGCTAATGGGACCCCTAACTTGGGAACCAGCATAAGATAAGAACATGATTGCATGGACCTGGTCTGAACATCAACATCCATGGTGCATAAAGTAAAGTTTGTTTTATTTAACAATGCCTCTGGAGTACATTGATTTTTATCTGCCACATACGCTACACTCTCATAAGCAGCAAGGGTCTTTTATATAAACTTTTGCACAGACAGGACAGCACATACCAGAGCCTTTGATGAACCAGTTGTGGACTACTTGTTGGAGTGGAAAATAGCCCAAACTGCAAATGAGTCTACTGAAAAGGATTGATTCGATGACCGACTGTGTCATAGGCAGACACACTACCACTCCCTCCATGGTGTAAAAGATAGATCACTGAATCCCAGGCTGCTATTTACTGGGTCCAAATCCCACACAATACCTGAGATTTTTAATCCAAGTACATGTACTGGGTACAACATAGTAAGTCATACCAGGCTCAGTAGGATGGTATACAACCACTAAAAGAATTTCTTCAACTTAAAGGAACTTGTTAAAAGGTACATAATATTTTTAATGGATTTGTTTTTTTAAATGAGTAAAATAAGGTTTAGTCAACCTTAGACAAAACTTGGGAGTCAGAGACTCATCTAGATACTTTCTGAAGCATTCCACCATAATATCATCTGAGAGCAGCTTAACTTTTTTTAACAAGTATATTAACCAGTTTTTTAAGGTACTTGTAAGATAAGTGTCTAATAAGAGTCTTTTATTGGATGTTAGTTTAATTATATAAACTATAGCACAGATCAACACATTGTTATCTAATAATACCATCAGGAAATTATGTAAGAAATAATTATATTTGTTTGTTGCACTGGTTATAAAATACATGCTTACATTCCAAAGTAAAGCTGCGTAAAGGCAACTGCATGTCACGCGACCACTGCCAAGCTGATCAATAGACCCGCTTCCATTAGATTAATGGCATGTCCGTTTATTGCATCTTTTGTGATGCGGTTTTCAGACAGAGCAAATATTGGTCTAAAGGTTTTAATCTGAATTTGCCTGTGCAAGCCCATCTGTCAAGATCCGAATTAGATGAACCATCTTGTTCATTTGCATTCAGTTAGAGTATTTTATTACTTTACTCACAGACTTGGTCTAGTTAACTTATATTATAACAATAAAGTACAAGGCCTAAACCAGATTCATGTAGGACAATCAAAATTATTGTTTTAAACAATGTTTATTTAGACAGCTTTCAAATTATTATAAGAACCAATTTTGGGTAATAAAATCAATTATGCTGATTTCTTGATTAGACAGAAAACACTGTAAAATAAAGTACATGTAATGTTACAGGGAGTATGTAACACCTATAGAAATATTTTAATTTGGGAGAAGACTGTTAAGATTATGAACAGATCAATTTACAACTTTAAATTAGCCATTATTGCTGCCAGTATTCTGAGTTATGTGAGTTATCTTTACAGTATGTGTTCAAGAGTACATTATAGTGCATAGCATTGTCTCTATAAGAATGAACTAGTCTGAGCAATGATGAAGAACAAATCACAGGAAGAAACCTCTCTGAAATCTATACAATAGGATCAGAACTCTAATGTGTTTTCAATTAATTAGTAACTTGAACACACAAACCCCATCCCTAAGGCTCTTATATTTCCTTATCCAATCACAACCCAAAAACAGAAGGAATTTTAAAAATCTATTTTAACTCCCCTGTGGATCTGGTCTCATCCAAACGTAGCCTATGAGGAAACAGATGAGTTTTTATGAGATGAAAATAAACTGGAGCAACACCAGCAAAGGATTTTAGAAAGAAGCAAAAATGTTGACAGAAATTAAGTTGCAAGTCTAATAGAATATGCAGCAAAGCCCAATCAACCAAACAACCAACATCTCAACAGGTAACCTCAATGGATCCAGCAATATCAAACTGACAACAGCAAACTACTAAATCACTAACACTGCATAAAAACATTCTAGCTTGAAAACATTGCTGCAAATAAGACCTGAAAGCAAAGAACATGTCCTACAAGACATAAATCTTTCAACACTAAATTGCTAGGCCACAGAATATGGCTAAATCACCTACACTGTATAAAAGCATTCCAGGCAGATAAATAATCTTGTAAAGACCTCAAACAACAGAAGATGTCATCGCAGAAAATGGGAGAGATGTTTAACTACAACAGAGTTTGCCAGGCATGCTTCAAGTGCAAAGTAATTGAGGATACATGTAAGTGCTATCATGATCAATATCATAACTTGTTAACAAGGTAATGTTCAAAGTATGTAAAGGCAAATACTGTTCCAAAAATTTTTTTTTTTTTTTTAAAGAACCAATATTTGCTTTAGGTTAACTGTTATAATTATTATTTTAATGTAAGCATACTCTATCACATATAAACCCCCTCAGCAACCCATCTAATTCACAACTGGTTTAACAAAAGCCTTGGTGTGTGCTGTCCTGGCAGTGGTAAATAGCATATAAAAAAAACCGTTAATGGAGTAGTAAATGTGATGGTACAGAAAGACCACGAATTACAAATATCATTTGATTAACAGATAACAGCTGCTGAATAAACAAAGTGCTGGGGTGTTATTAAATAATGCTTTCTTTCTATTAAGTACAATAATTTAAATTTATAAATATTTTGCAATAAATAATCATAAGGTTCATTGTATTTTACTGGCTACCATACAATGTTTAATAATTCATAGAGTAAAGTTCTGTAAATTCATTCTAAATGTAGCAATACACAGACAACAATTTTAAAAAATAAAATGAAATGTGTGAAATGACTAACTGGGTATGGAACATGTGTTGCATGCTACACAATAATAATTGTATTTCAATAAATAAAACACAAGGGTTTTAATTACATTTTTATTACCATAACAATTCTTTGTTCATTATTAAATTTTCTGTGTGAATGCACTTGGCTTAATTCTCATCATAACAGAATGAACAATGTACTGGCACAAGATTAAAAATAAATACAAGCTAGCACCAACAAAATCCAGCCTGCACATATTAACAACCTCTAGCGTATCTGGTCAGTGATGCACAACTTGGTTATTCAATACGAATTACTCATCAAACACAAAATGAGATTGCATTGATTAGTGAAAAACAGTATGCTGCGACTACAAAAACCTGCCGAGATGATGCATACGATGATGCATACGATGATGTATATGAGTGCAGTGCAGGATGCACACGCTTGGAGCAGTGGTTTTAATGGACTGTCAAGCTGTATGATACTCAGCAGATCTTTGGTCTTGCTTCAGAAGGAAGCTGACAGTGATGCGTGTATATTTTAAGTGTAAAGACAACAAGCATCTAAGTGATTCACTTTGTATGTATTATCATTATTACCTGTCAGCCCTGAATCCTGAGATAAAATGCTGTTTTATATTTATACTTTGTAGTTAAATAATGTAACTGATAATACAACAAAATTGCTTCAGATATAAACTGAATGACATTATCTACATGTACATGTATAGAAATATTAGGTGTGCCTTTTAGTCACCTCACACCGTAAAGATTGGATGGTTAGATGTATTTATTTTTATGCTTATGTCCAATTAAGGTTCAAGCATGCTGTACTCAGCTTCCTGTGCTGTCTGTCCAGGACAGAAGTTAGTGTTAGTAGGAGAAATGAAACTTGCTATCCCCACACTAATGCAGCTACTTTTATTGATAAGCAGCAAGGGATCTTTTATATGCACTATTCCACTCACAGGATAGCACATACCATGGCTTTGATAAACTGATCGTAGACCACTGGGCCTTGTGGAGAACTCACTCTGGGTTGGAGCTGATACTGAGATTAAAAATCCCAGTACTTACCAGCCTTGAGTCTGACAGCATAACCATTGCACCACCAGGGTGGTGGTATTTCTGTTATTAGGCGTGCCTGTTACCTCATACAGTAAAGATTATTTTTCAGTTTTGTTTTTTAAGACAGTGTGCAGTAATGTTAGTGATACTTAAAGTTATTTTGTGCTAGATGTGTAGGTAATTAATTGATGAATGTGGCTGAGTGTTACTGCCGGATTAAGTTTTTTAACACTGGTTACCAACAGCAGTTTAGTGTCATGTAATCACCATGTGGCATCATTACCATTAATAAAAGAAAACCACAATCTGAAATTCATGTCACGTATTGTCAAGAGTTTTTGTTGTTTGCTTTTCAGACTCTTTTTAAAAATAAAAAAAGGTAGATCAGAATTTTTTATGCTTAGAAAAATGTCCTCCAGTGCAGGACAAAAGAAGTCTTTGTAAAAAAAACTCACAGTAGACTCCTGCCAAAAACAGGAGTGTTGACAGGTCTGTATGAGATTTAAAATGTTTGCATCTTCTTGAAGTTATTGAAACATGAAACAGAAATTTTGTTTATTCGTTATCTTCTGTAACATATATAGCAGATTTATACAAAATTAAAATCACTAAAATAATGTATACTGGTGTAAATACCATTTTCATATAGCAACAACAGAGAAGTATGTAGATAAAATTGAAACAAAACCATTTATATAGTGCCAAAATTGTATTCCTGTACAATCTCTGAATCCAAGATATTTTGACAAAGACAGAGGCATGTTCAATCATAAATCATTGTCAAAACTATAAACACAAACACATTTTTGTTTAAGCCTACCTCAGTACATCTAATCAGCAGCTATTGAGTGCAAATATATATGAAAATTATGATGTAACTTCTATGATCAACAGTAGAATATCTCTTATACTCTTTCCCAGGATAGGACATAACCACAGACTTTGGTGATAAATGTGGAACACTAGCCTCAAAACAGTGAATCTGGGTGTTTATGATAGTCAAATATAGTTTGCGAATGAGAGATGAGTACTGTTAGTCCAGTTATAAGAACATTCCATCTGAGATTACCTAACACCAGGAACAATAGATGTCACTATCCAGATTAATGGGAAGAAAGTGATGGAATTTTGTAGGAATATATCAGTTACTACCCACACTCTGAAATACAGTGAAACATGTTTAAGTGGTCACATCTAGTTTGCAGTTACCTGTCTTACCAATGTTTTCTGTTGTAAATCAATTTATTTATAATCAAATGACTTGCAGTAAACAACCTACTAAAGTTATGCTTTCTATGTATGGGGAAAGACAGAAAATATATGATGATTTTCATGACATGCCATTTTCAAGTTGGTCACTTTTATTTAAGAAAACTTATATTGCTCTTTACAAGCCTGTGTTATTACTATTATTTTTATCAGATTATTGCAATACAACAATAACAAGCAAGTAGAAGAAACATTACCTAGACTTATTATCATATGTACAGCATACGTGTACATGCTGGTAAATAAAATCAGCCTAAGTGTTCAAAATACTTTTTATTATAATAGACTGGTCGTCTCTATAATTCTCCAGAAGGTGCCTGTTGGTTTGAGAACCAATCAAAAAAACTAACTTTCTGGTCATTTAACAAACATAACTTTCTGGTCATTAAACAAACATAACTTTCTGGTCATTTAACAAAAATAAAATTTTGGACTTTTCAACATAATACTACAGCGTACGTACAAGTACAAAGTTTGAGTGACCCATAGTAGGGTTTTGACTTGCCTGATATATATTGTTTTCACTCCCCTGGGGCAACCATAAAATACACATCCTGTATTCATGGAAATTTACATTTCAGCACAAAGAAATGAACACAAGAAATTGCATGCATTTCTACATACATGAAGGTGGGACTTAGAAGCAAATTCAATAAGTGGCTGGTTAAGATAGGTTTGATTGTATCAGAGTTGACTTTAGTGTGTGGTGATGATGAAGTGAGAAGCCATCTGCACTGATGAGGCATTTAATACTCCTGGCATCCTCACACTTGTAGCTAGTTTGCCATCATCCGTGACTTTCCAGACCAAGCAATCACTTTCAAAGGTGTTTTCCTACAAGATGGCATTGCATTAGTAAAAAGAAAATACCACTAGTAACAAGATATATGTAGCTTTAGCAATAAATCAAGCAAGGAAGTGTGTATCTACCTACGTCTGTGACTTTTACATTTACTTTATTTTATGCTTTTCTCTTAAACAAAATCTCTGAAAAAATTGCTAACTTTCTACATAAATATTACTGAAACAATCCATTTAAATAGCAATAATATTAATATAACACATATATAGCAAATCTATAATTCCAAATATTAAAGAAAGACATTTTATAGGGATAAATACATCTGACATAAAAAAATAAAAATAAAAAATAAATCTATGTCAAATGATTATATTTCATTTTTTTGCACTTTAGATGTTAAACTTTTGATGAACATATCTGCAACAGATGTTTAGGTCAAATACATTCAACTTTTAACAGATACATCTACAACAAATTAACAACTATTTAGGAAGCAAAAAGATATTTCCAATTTAAAAGATAAACCTATACATCTTACAGCAAACTCATTATTGTTAGGGGAAGTAAAAATATTACCAGAAATTCAGTACACAGAATGTTTTTTGTAACTATTGCATTTTTCCCCACATCTATATTTAACTTTTAACAGACATACCTACAGCAAATCAACAACTTTTTTTTTTCTCTCAGTTATTTAACCTTTACCTATATGTTTACAACTTGTAAATTAACGAGCAGGATTCAAACCTGAAGGAAAACCCATACTGAATTTAACAAGTGTTTTTTTAAGGTCTTACTACATGCTGTTGTTTCAGAATGTATGCCAATAGGTCGAGGTGAACACATCAACTTTTGTAAACTATTGACCAGCTGGGAAACATACTATTTTACATCACCCTTTGCCTTCATATTCACTTATGAAATAAAGTGGCACTAGTTCTAGTTTCATTTCATTTTTTTTTTCAATGACACCACTAGAGCACATTAATCTATTAATCATTGGCTATTGCAGTATTGGATGTAAAAAAATTAGAAATTTTAACATAGAGTTAAGTGTGAGCCAGCCTCCCATGGGGTTTGAACTACGGTACAGTCTTCCGCTTTGAGAGTCTACAGCCCTATCACTGAACCAGGGGTTTAGTGGCACTAGTTCATTACAAACTTACTGATTACCTCAAAAACATTATCAGAAAAATTGTTTTAAAATATAAAAACCCAAAGTGTAAGCCAGTATAATCCATTTTAATGAAAGCTAATCTTTTAGAAAACTAGAATTTGGCAAGGTTAACTGAAAAAGTAAAGTAAAGTTTGTTTTATTTAATGATGCCTCTAGAGCACATTGAATTTTATCTTATCATTGGCTGGATATCAATCATATGGTCATTCTAACATATGTATTTAGTGAAACCCTCTGACACCACATATGCTACTCTTTCCAAAAAGCATCAAGGGGTCTTTTATATGCACCATCCCACAGACAGGACAGCACATGTCACAGCTTTTAATGAACCAGTTGTGGACCACTGGTTGGAATGGAAAATAGCCCAAACTGCAAAAGGGTCAAGGTTAACTGATTAACGGTTATCACTGGAGTAATTAATATTGAATATAAAAACTTTTTTTTTTAAATTGCCTTCATGAACTGTTATCATTTATTATGATTTCTGCTAAATTAAATACAATAACAATCAAATTATATTGCAAACAGATCCAGTTATTTGTATAAACACAAGTCTGGAAAAAAATTTTGAGACGTGCCTGTCAAAATGTCCAATGTCAGTCAATTTGTGCCAGTCAAAAATGAAAACGTACCTGTCACCAAATTAAATTGAAATTTATAAAATTTAATATTGAAATAAATAAATATTAGTTTTAAAGACTAAAGTGGGTTTTTTATTGCACACCTCATCACAGATACTTCAACTTTCAAATTAAATAAATAAATTATAAACTATTTCTGAAGATAAAAAATTATTCTTTCTGCTAACTCATCCTGCTTGATTTTTATAACAGTCCCATTTAAAATTCCACGGAGTTGGTTGGTTATAATTTAAATGGCTCTTAAGAATATGGTTTGATAATCAGTAGGAGCCAGCTATCTAATATTAAATTTGTATCTTGACGTCAGTAACACAATTTGATCCTTGACTACATCTGCAACACATTCATAAATACAAAGCTCTCCTAAGTCACTTGATTATCCTACATAGATAATTAACAGCCTCCTGTTTTTGTTTTTCTAGCATGTCTGAAACAGGCTAACATGCACACATGCTAACATTTGCATTAGGAAAAGAGGTAGACAATAAATGGTAACCACTTTTTAATACTTGGAAGTCTTTAATGATTAATTTTATAAACATTTGCACCAATATTTGCTTAAAACAATAGGATTAATTTATGAAATTGGTAGGTGATAGAAAGTACTCAACCTGGTATCCTGCTACCTGAACTGGTAGTACTGGCATATACAGTCAAGTTTTCTTAATAGCATACTTCTTTTAGCTGCATAATATTCTGCTTCACAGAACCATTTGTATGCAAATATATATGCTTTCTTTGTAATGTCAAGTATATGTCAATGTATAAGAAAATGCAGAAAACTTAATTTTATTCTTCTAAAGTACCAAAAACCATGGCAGATCTTAACATTTTTATCAAATAATCACAAAATGACGAAGAATAGTAACATGATTTTAAATGGACTTTTCTGATAGAAATAATCCAGTTAAATGCATAAAATATTTGGGAAAATGCCAATGCAATTAAGAGGATTCTACTATATATGTAATTGTATCTATAGTTCAGTATCCTCAATGATTACAATTAAAAACATTAAAAAAAAAGAAGTAAATTCAGTATAAAATGTCCGGTTAGGTAGTACGACAGAAACTATATCTTCATGCCACTTTCTCAGGTTGGCAATCGGTGCTAACAGTAACCTTAACCCACTCAATTGGTGAGCCCATCTCAAAAGTTAGAAACACATAATAACAACTCAACTCATTTATTTACATAAAAACAGAAACCCATCTTACCCCCCCACCTCCCACTCCATAACAAATAAAAAAATATATATACAAGCAACATTCAATAAATATATTTTAAAAAGTCATATTTCTAATGTAGGTTAAGTAAATGTGAAGTGGTGTTGACAAATCTAATGGTGTTGATTACTCATCTCTGTAGGTGGATTTTCAGGTCTTCTAATCTATGGCCTATCCCTGTACTTCTTTTTCCTGGGAGGTAGATGTTGTCCAGCAATATATTGTTGCATTCTGATCTCGTTTGTTTTTAGCTCATTTGTAAGAAAATTAAAGTTCGAAGATGTTGGGGTGGGCATTTACCTTTCTTCGTATAACTCCTCATGCATAAATATCTACCTCCCCTGGCCATGAGTATAAACTTTACATCAATCTGAGTATTGGCCATGTTAACTATGAAATCCTCATGTTTCTCATTCACTTTATACAAATGTAGGCTATGAGTAATTAATATTAATCATGTTAATAATCATCTCCTTATATTAATATTAGTCACCTAATATTAGGTCAACTATTGGTAAACATTAAGTCACCAATTTGGTAACATTTGGAAACACATCTCAGGAGACGACTCTCACAATATTAATCCTAATGAAACCATCAAAGGATACCATGAGTTACCTTTATGCCACTTGCGAACCTTAATGAGTTACCATCCTGACTTTCTAAATACCATTAATTTTTGTTTTTGTTTTTTTGGCATGACATGAAATTTTTTCAACAGATTCCTAGTTTTTCCTGTTTTGCCAAGCTAGAAAAACCATGACAGGCCAAGCTAAGTGTTAATAAGCGCTTGTATAAAAATTAAGCTGTAAAAGTAGAAGCATTGATAGACAGATGGGCTGCTTTAACATACAAGTTAATTATTACAGGATTCGTGCCAACTTGGTGTCAAACACTTTATTTGTACAAACAATCTGCCAGGTAATAAATATGCACCAAAGATCAGTTGGGATCTTTATACAGATGGAGAATCTAAACAATCAAGGTTTTAATGACTTTCAAAACAAGTACATGTACACAAGTAAGTTCAAATAATTGGAATAAACGTTCAGCAAACTAGAAAATAGCCAATTTAGTTAGAATGTGTATTTGGGATTTTTTCCCAATCAATTTATCTTTTTCAAATTTTATACATTTCCTCTTGTTCCCTATTTGAAATCACCCAGATCCCATCTTTCAGACCATTTCCATTCATCCTTGTCCTTACCTCTTTTGATCAAATAAACTAAAAACCACCGTTGTTGATTAAAACAATTGTGTCTTCTAACATTATTAAATACTGTACTTTAATCCTTTACTTATAGACTGCAATTTTAGTTAAATCCCTACATTTATGGAACTTCACCTAAAACTTTTAAACTCTAATAACTTAAATAAGTGAATGCATTTTCTTTCAAAACTATTTTTTATCTTTTATTTAAATATCTTGTGTATTTAAAAAAAAGTCGACTGCACTAAATAAAGCAGACAAAGAAAACACAAGAGATGAAACGTGCTGCTGCCACTGTCACAAGCTACTCCTGTCTACAGATAAAGTCTTTTATGAACAATTTCTCACAGACAGGATAGTACATAATCACTGTTTGAGTTAAGTTTTTTGAAATGTGTTCACATCCACATTGGTTCAGGCATGCCCCCTGCATCTTAAAAGAAGGGTGTGTGGCCCGGGGTGGTAAAAAAAAGAATAAATGGGAGAAAAGAAAAGGATAATCACAACCTTTGATATGGTATATTTAGTAGTAACAGAGCAATGCCAATGTTAACACATATTTGGGCCATTCCATGTCAAATCAACAGATTTTCTGACAATTTTACACCACTCCGGGTCTCTAGGTCCCACTGATTTGAAACTTCACTAATTTATTCTTCATATATGTGTCATCAACCAGTAAAAATATCAGAGATGTGTTATGCCTATTTTGGATTTTATGATTTTTTGAAATGGTCTTCATAAGATCTACTATTGATCTAGATATTGCATGTGAAATTCATGATGCAGATGCATAACTAACCCCTTCCAATATTAAAGATTTTAAAAATACCTTTGGATTCCCTTTCCAAGCTATTTTAATCTGTTCATGTTCATGTGACCTAATTTTGGAGATAGAACTTCAGTCATTTATATACCGTAAGAAAGAATTTATAATGTCAAAGGAAATAATTCTTATTATCTCAAAAGTTATTTCCTTTGATGTTATAGATACTTTCCTATATTAAATGACTAAAGTTCATTTCCAAAGTGGGACGTATACCCCTAGAGATATGACCATGTTTGTAAGCGACACCAAATATTATTGATAAAATTTGTTAAAATGGTATATGGTACCACTACTTCTTCCCCAACACATCTTACACTTAATATGACTTGAAATTTGGATTCCCTATTGTCTGATAAGTTTAAATACCAAATTTGAAAGCTGTGCGATAATTATTACAATTTTTGTGAAGTTTTGAAAATGATAATCAAAAGTGTCACTGAAATTCACATCAAAAAAAATGCAAAAAATCTGACAAAAACACAAAAGTTCAAAACTCTGCCAAAATTTGAAGAATTATCGGATTAAGCTAAAATTTTCAAGATATCATTTTTTAATGGATATTTTGACATATATTTTTTTTGACCAATTCTAAGACGTAGTGGTGGAAGCCATTTGTTGATCTGACATGGAATGACCCTACTGACGAAAGATGGAGAATAATTGGAATGAAAAATGGCGGGATGTCATGAAGGGCTGGGCAAGACAGCTAGGCTATCACCATAGGCTGGAACTTGACTTCTTCAAAAAGGATCTATGGGTCCAATGAGTGTAGGATGCTATTGCGGGTTACTGACAGTTGAGTTCATGTTTGGAGGCAGGATAAGAGTCTATTTGCTCCTCAATACTTTCAAGCTACTCTTCAAGGTGGTGCTGGATCAGTAATGAAGTGAGTCGAGTTTGTGTTTGGAGACAGGATATGAGTTGATTTGCTCCTAAAAACTTTCAAACTGCCCTTCAAGATGTTGGTGGATCAATAATAATATGAGTTGGGTTCATGTTTGGAGACAGGATAAGAGTCGATTTTCTTTTAAACTAGTTCAAGCTACCCATCAAGGACATCTTGATAGTGCTAGGTAGCTTTCTGGAACCCTTTTTGTCTTTTATTCCACCTTGTTTTACACAGACGGTCAAAGTTTTTGAGCCTTCTTTTCTCTGCACATAGACATGGTTTTCGAATACCCACATGACAACCACATTTGTGATGTAATCATTTACTTGTTTTCTGATGTTCACTCGTAATAAACATCTTTATTCATTTCTGTTGTTGTTTTCTATAAAAGTTTAACGGTTTACTAATGTCTTTCCAAATTTGAATAATGTTGTAAATATTAGGTGGCGCTTAACTTTTTTACTGAGTATAACTGCTTTTTTTTAATAATTGTTTGGTAAGGTTAGAAAAATAATGTTCTAATTCGCATAGTAATTTCTCGTTCATTTTTTCAACTTTACCATATTACTAATGTTGCTGTCATTAATGTCACTTCAAGTTGTACATGTCTGTAATTCACCAGCAAAACATGTCTAATTGCATGTTCATGTAAAACAAGTGCATAACCACAGCTGCTATTTTTACATAATAGACCAACACACAATGGCTTGACAAGGGTCATCATAATGAGCATTTTTGTGTTTGTTTTTTCAAGTTGTTTTTGCCAGATTGTACTCACATGAATTTCATGTGAATAAATTGCACTATGTTATTTTTACATTTTACATGTGTAGAAATGTTGTTAGAAATGTTGTTAGAAATGTTTACAAACTGTTTTGCTGTATGAAAGGTTATTTGTTTTACAGCGCGGACATTCCATTGATCTTGTAAGAATTCTGCTCGGAATTTTACATGCAATAAGTGTCTTAATTTCAGTGTTACTTTAGTCCTTTTGTTGCTTTCATTATCGCCATGATTTATTTGTTCTTTGTTCCCAGAAATAGTCATACATCCCATATAAAACCTTACTAAACATTAACTATTAATTAGCTCTGTGAGACATTTAAAATATTTCTTTTAGTTGTTTGTAGCCAAAACATTAAAACAATTTAAATTGACCATATCCATTTACTTATTTATGAAAAAAGAATTTTCTTTAGTGTATATGGAAATTGTATATACTACACAAAAGAAGTTAAAGGTCAAAATATTTTTGCATATAAATATAAGGTAATGAGCTCAAATTTAAAGTGATGATGAAAAGAAAATGCTATCTCGTTTATTTCTAAAATTGGACCTATATGGAATGACATTTATGCAAAATTCATGCAAATGGTGTATGAAGTGTCACAATGGGTGTTTCAAAGCAAGATGTAAGTTTAGTCTAAGTTCTTGCTTCAAATCCATGAAAAGGAAATTGTGTTAATTTAAAAGTTTCTAAAGATAAGTGCAGTGATTGCATGTCCCATAATAATGTGATGTCTATAGTCCAAATCACAATACAAAGAGAGATATTCTAACCATGTCTCGCTTAAAAAGACAAACTTACAAAAATGATCAAAACATTTCCTTTGACTCATATAATGTATACTTGTTCCAGTTATATATATAGAAATAATGGCAAAAGTTTGGTATTTATAAATTTTGTGTATTTATATGGTCTTATATGCTTTTATAATAATTATTGAAGTTCACTGTGGCTTACCAGACTGAGTGTGGTATAATTTACTTCATGGCTGTCTCTATCATGCTTCAAAATACTTAAGCCACATTGACAACCATTCTTTATACCATGACGAAACTTAAAGCAGAAGTGAAATATATCCAGTTTCATGGTCATTATATTCAATATTGTATTATAAATTAATTAGTTTAACAATTTTTGAATAAAATCATGTAATAATGTTTTAAAACGAAATAAAAGTAGACATTAAAATTTAATGGCATGCGATAGTTTTTGGAAGCATTTGGTAATTTCAGTACGCTATTTTGTACGCCATTTCACTGGAGCCAGGCAAAGGTAGTCAGTCATTCACTATTCAGCGTTTTACTTATTTGGTGTCTTTTCTCTTCATTATGGTTCAGTGTGTCGCCGCACTGAATTGTACAAACAGAGCATACACATGGACAGTTATTCTTTCAATTTTCAAAGTGTTTGATTAAGACACAATACTTACATGTATCAAAAGCCTGTTATTGTTTGAGCTCGGCACATTTTGAAAATATATTGTTTTGTGTATGGTCCAGACATTTTAAAATTGTTGAATGAAACATAAGTTGTTCCGAAAAAAATACAGTCTTATAAAAAAGGATGCAGTTCCAACAATATTTTATTTTGTTTGTTGTTGTACAAAACCCTTTTAGCCTACACCGGTGGGTGGATGTTTATACCCCGTCTCGGAGTGTAATTTTCTTCCAAATATCAGCAAAACCAGAGATCGGCTGTTCTTAGTGTGGATATTCTTGTTTTTCATTATAATTTATTTACTATATTCGTCTTTGGTTTATAAAAAAATGCATTTTAATTGACATGTTACAGACAACTTTTTGTTACAAACATTTTCAGTTGAAAATTGTTTTATCGATTGAATTAAATTACAGAATGTCGTCGCTGTTTTTCAAGTGTCTTAGTTCACGTCCATGTCCACGTATTCATTAGGCCTAATAAATTGTTATTCTCTTGCATTACTTTGATTTTAACAAGTCGACAAAATAAATTCGTTGTAGAAGCATCACAAGGGGTAAATGGCTTTCTATGCACCCTCTGTGTGTTCTTTTATCCCTTGCCATTACGAAGCACTTGGAGCTTTCAGAACTCGTGTGAAAGCAGTAAGAACTTGTTTAATTTTTTAAAATATTATTGCTGTGCTGATTTAGTGTATTTATTTATACATATAAATTATAAAATGGAATACCAGAGGCGTAAATAACTTTTTTCAATGGGGTGTGACGACACACATTTTTTTAATTTTCGCGTCTATTAACAGAAAATGTTAGGAAAAATGGATTTTATGCAGTGTATGTAATATCACTCACACTATCGATTTGAATTTTTGATTTGGTTTTTTAACCTTGTTCAATTTTCTATTGAAAACAACCTACATGTACTAATGTTTACAACCACATCAGTTTAATTTGAAGAAAAATAAAATGCATACCGTTGTTAAATGTTGATCTGTAAAATAATTCCACTGGAAACAAATAGAAGCCACTTCAGTGGTTTGTTTAAAATATTTCCTTGTTTAGGTATGTACTACTACTAATATTGAAAATCATTTAATATAGTGATTTAGTGCGAAATGGCTTACCGTTCAGATAATACTTTGCTTAAAAATAGGGTAGCTTAAATCTTAACTATTTTTTTTTTTTTTTTTTTTTTGTGGATTGTGTTGGTGTTTGTTTATTTAA
>JAULBS010030754.1:0-10314 GCA_032355785.1 Symmetromphalus regularis
CCGTCCCATAGACAGGACAGCACATACCACGGCCTTTGATAAACCAGTTGTGGACCACTGGTTGGAACGGAAAAAAACCCTCACTGCATATGGGTCCACTGAGAAGGATCGATCCGACGACCGACCGGTTCACAGGCAGACATGCTACTGTTTGAGCTAGACCCATGCATGGGCAGAGGAAAATACACCACAGTCACCATCAACACATGTAGGCCTATGTACAGGCCCGTAGGAGCGGAGCGAGCTTGGGGAGGCTCAGCTCCCCACACTTTTTTGCCAGAGGAGTATCGCGCCTTTGGCACACATAGCCTAGATTTGCACAACACATGTTACACACCATACAAATTAGCCCCCACCACTTTAAAAATCCGTCCTACGTTACTGACAGAGGAAAATACATCACAATCACCACCAACACATGTATGCCTATGTAACAAACATTAGGCCTATAATAAAATTACATAATTATAAATATTAGCCTAATTAACTAAATATATTTACTCAAAACATTTGATGTATTATAAGTGCCTAAATGTTATCAATAATTATATTGATTTATTTTAATCTTCTGAAAAAGACAAGTGAATATAAAAATTATGAAAATGTAGGCCTACCTAAAATGAGATTAGCCTAAATAAGAATACCACTTCTTTGTCGACTGTTTTACACATAAAGATTAATTGTAATTTATATATATAACCTACAGCAAAATATCTTAATTTGAAGCATTCTTTTACATAGCTTGCACTAGCGGATCCAGAGGGGGGTCCAGGGGCGGTTATATCTTAAAACTTACTTTCGGTCTCCCCCTTTTTTCTAATAGAATTTTTTTTTTGTTTACCGAGTGGAAAGACGTGAAAATTAATCATTTTCTCCCCAGTCCTATTCACCCATCATATTTGGACACCCCCCTACCCGCCCATTTTCAGAAATCCTGCATCCGCGCTTGGCCTGATGTTATGGGACAGAGTTCTGAAATATTTTTTTCCTGCAATGAACTTGTAAATTGTGATTTAAATTTACTTATTTTATCACAAAGATAATTTCTGACATTCAAGTTGTTGTCCCATTATTGCTAGTAACAAATATATTTTCTACAAATTAGACCACTCCAACCCAGGCGCAGATGCAGGATTTGATGGGTGAATAAGTCTGGGGGCGGTGTGTGTGTTGGGGGAGGGGGAAATGGTTAATTTTCACGTCCTTCCACACGGAAAATGTAACAAAATAATAATTTTTAAAATACGAGTGAAGTGTGGGGGGGGAGGGAATCCGCTACTGCAACCCCACATCTGCCTTAAAAAAATGTTGGTAGGCCTAATTTTGTGAGTGTTTCAGTTTATATTTCTTAATGTCAGTGAGATAGTTTTTTATTTGATGATTTATATTTGATAAAATAAATGGCCTAAGAATTTTCTACAGCGAATCCAGAAATTTTGAAAGGGATTGCAAAATTTAATAAGCCTAGGCATAGTGAAGTAGGGGTGGGGCGAAATTAAGTTTTAAGATATAATCCCCAATACATTAAATTTTATTTGTAATAATTATATAAAATACCTAAAACTACAAACTATTTGTTGTTCTGTCATTAATGTATACACGTACATAAGGGAGGGGGTGGACAGTCACACACCCCTTTCATCGCTTGACCCGCCTCTGACATCAATGTTCGTACCAATATATTTCATAATTTCCTTTTTCCCCCCTTCTTTCTATTTTTTTTTAAAAAATCTAGGTTTAATTTATTTTGTACACTGGTCAAGCGCGCGAACAGATTGCAAATGAAGAGTGAAGGAATTGTGGGATAGGTCTTCACATGTCACAGCCGCCATTGCCAGAGTTGCAGAGTTCGCGGGAAAGTTGATTTCCTGAAAAATAACAGGTTTGTGTTATATAATTAATCAGAATTGAATAACATCCGTATTGCTAAGCAGTAAATTAATTAGCACCCCGGTTAAGTAGTTACGCAATCGAGATATGAGCACTTTTCGCTACATGGGACACGAGTTGACAAAGTAGGCCACATGGAAAGCAGACGTGAAAATGGGTCTCGTTGGGACAAGTTAAAAAAAGTTTGTCGACGCTGCCCTGTCACTAAATTTTGATTAAGACTTATGTGTAAGCTTTTAAGAAACACAAACTAAGATGAAAGTTGAATATTTGATGTGTATTATATGTGATTTGATATTGTTATTATAGGTAAGCTAAACTTTTACAGGTAGAGTAACGCTAAGCGGTGACTGGCCGAAGTGGACAGTTTTGTAAATTGTCTGCTGTGTCATTCACGTATGCCTTTGTTGTAGTCGAGCTTGTTCACCTTCCCCTTGTCCTATTTCAAATATCAGTATATGTCACCCGTATCGATTTTATTTTAACGTAAGCCTAAATAGAAAAAAAACCACAAGAAAAAACTTTGTGAACTTTTTCGTTTCAGTGTATTTCAACTTTTTATGTGTATTGATGTTTTGTTTACCTGTTAACAGATAAGCCCATGAGTGCAAGAAATTTCTTTAGCAATAGTAACACAAACCAGTTCAAGAAGTATGTAATTATTAATTTATAATATTATGATTTAATATTTAAGTGGGGGTAAAATATCCACCCGATAAGCCCCACCCCACTCTTTTTATTAAATTAAAAATAGTTTTAATAAATTTTAAAACTTATTTACAATTATTTAATTTTTTTTTTATATTATTGTCATCAAATTATGGTTAGGAATGGTCTCAAAAAATTTAATATTGCAGAGTACAAGATTTCAATGGTCTGATATTATCATTTTTGACATTTTTATAGATAATTTGGTGAATGTTACTGTTGTGCCAGAGCTAGCCCTTACATGTATACATATTCAATACTGCACAAGAAAAATAAAATCATATTTTTTTATTTCAGCATGTAATGGTCATTCAGTTTGATGTTTTTAATTTTCTGCATTAAAATTCCTTCAAAAAGGTGTTGTTTTATGAAATGTATGACTACATGTAGTTTGATTCCTTCTGTTAGAACCCATTAAATCGAGATTCTATGATCAACAACTTGCATGAATAAATTATATTTTCTACTTAAATTGTCACAAATTATTTCAGTTAAGTTGGTAATTACATGTTTTATTCCTTAACATTGAAAATGAATTGAAATTCACAAAAACATGAAACATAATTTTTTTTTTTTTTTTAAATGGAAAATACTGGGTCTACGTTTTTTATTTTATTGCGATTGATAATCTTCATCTGTTTGTGTACTCTGAACAAGTCTACCACTTTGTGATTCTTTTTGTCTATACAGTGTGATGTTGACTGTGGTTCTGTGCATTTAACAGATTTCAGATTTTTCTACTTGCAAAGTCGACCATGTATAAATTATTTAAGACATACACAGACTTGTTTAAGAAATAAGGAATGCCACCAGTTGTTTTGTTTAGAACTGTCTGTTTCAAAACAGGAATTACTCCAGGGAAATAACTTTAATATTTTGGCAAATTCAAATATGCTATTAGATGTATTGTCTTCCACATAAATATTATATTTCACATGTTACAAGATTATCAGTTCTCTGAATTTAAACGCATACTCCCACAGACCCTTGACCTAATTAATTTCCAAACAAAGAATTAATTTCAAATATAAACATTTGATTTGTCCATAGAAATACTTCATTCAATTACTTACATAACCACAGCATCTCATTCATCACCAATATTTTAAAAATAATAATGTATTATGCTGATGGACAAATAAATTGAAAGTGTGACATATATATTTCGAGTCATGTGGCGGGTATTCCCCCGTTAGCCGTTATTTTAAAACTTCGGAATATTTTTGTTGTTGCAAAAACATTTCCGATCTTGAAATTTGAAATTTTTAAATGTGAAAAATCTATCAACTCTATATGGAATTCCTGATGCCATGGTTCAGTAAAATGTCTTGCTTGATGTGAAAATGAGATATAGTATTACAAATGCGTGTAAGTTTCATTCGAAATCAATATTTAGATTACAAAGCCCCTTAAATTCCATGGGAATATGCCTTTAAAGGAGTGGGATATAGCTCAAACAGTAGCATGTCCACCTGTGAACTGGTATGTCGTTGGATCAATCCTTCTCAATGGACCCATTTGCAGTTTGGGCTATTTTCCATTTCAACCAGTAGTCCACAACTGGTTCATCAAAGGCCGTGGTATGTGCAGTCCTGTCTGGGACTGTGCATATAAAAGTCCCCTTGCTGCTTATCAGATTATCAGAAAGAGTAGCTTATGTGGTGGCAGTGGGTTCCTCTAAATAAAAGAAAGTCAGTGATCAAATGATTGCAGAACTTAGTTTTTAAGGTGTGCGGGTGCGATTGCACTCGTACAGCACCCGTAAAACCACACTCGTATCACTTGGAAATCACTCGCCTAATTAAGAATAACAATACGTAATTTCATTCTTTTGTCAGCTAATGACATAATAACTCGTCTTCTATATTTCAAACATATGTACTAGTACATTGACTTTATAACTCATTATATCTATGATTTTTCAAAAGGAAAAAGAAATACTGGTATTCTTCTTTCCTATGCTAATTGGGTATCTGTACAATATTTGATCAGTCTGCAGGGCTAAACTTTTGCACGAATCTCCGAATCCGATTTGTGTCAGAATTCGCGCGGGCGTTAAACATCAGAATCCAAATGGATTCGCGTAAAATATCTCAATTAAAATGAAATCACAATCGAATTAAAAGATTAGCAAAGAACTGTCAACATGAATTTTCATTTTACGTAAATTGTTCTCAAGCGTCCTGTCTACGTTGTTTCAAAAGCATAGCACGATCTAGATCACATATATTTTAATCATATGAGTTGTATAACCCATAAAGTCTAATCAGTGTAGCATTGAGAACAGTTTGGATTATCGAGAATAGTCTAGCCTCAAATTGTCGGATTTCTAACCTGTTTTGATGTACCAAAGTACTTTGGATAGCATAAAAACTAAGGGGATTCGGGATTCATTTCCCACATAACAATAATAAATTTATATTCAACCACTTCCGCTTTCGTTCACTAATAATATATTTTAAAAATAGAACTTTATTAATAAAATTTGCTGTTGCTTAGTTAGTTTTGATAATGCAGTAATGTAGTGCGATAATATACATACGAACAAGCAGCAAAAAGTGCGCATATTACAAAATGGAATCCAAGAAAAAACTCAGTAAAGATACGGTGGTAAATACATGGTCAAAGATAAAAACGAGGCATATGCGTTCGTATTTGATAGCACAGAGCTGGATTAAAAGGATTCTCGAGAACTGCCCTTGGATTCTCCTGAAAATTCCCGAAATTTTAGGCCTGAATCTGTTATAATTCCATTTAGTCATCCTCGATAATTTCCATTCGTTGTATCGGTATAATTCGTAAAATAGCCGAATTGTTCCAATATCATATCAAACAAAGTTTTCCAACGTAGATGGACAAAATTTAAGTAAACAACATGGCTACGCAGAGATTTTGAAGAGCTAATTGGGAATAAATATTAGTTTTGGGTTTACTGAAGGTTAGAATTTTGATTCTGAATATTGGGAGTGAGAGAATTTTAAAATAAAAATTTTGAATGACACCGAGTGTGAGGGCAAGTTTATGGTGTTGAATGTGAGCGATCCGACCATGAATTACGAAGTGTAGTTTACGTTTTATTTTTACACATTTCTAGATCGCAAATCGTGCACAAAACCCCAAAAATGATATTAATTTGTTCACAACTTTATATTATTTTATTGTTTTGTTAAGTTTTAAAGTCAAAATATTTGATTAAAATGAGATGCCTCAAACTGATTTATCTCAAAATTCAGTTTTTTGGGGAAGTAACTTTTAAAAGAATTCAGTAGTCTAAAGGATAAGAAAAATAAGATTTTAAAAAATGTTCAGCAACTTTGAAAACATTAATAACTATAACTGCTAATTTTAAATAAAACAATGTTTTTTAAATTTTGATATATGTTAAAAACTTTATTTTATTTTATTAATAATATTAGTTTTTTGGGGGTGTTCAGGGTGGAAAATTACTGCAGGATTTTCACTGGCTTGAATTTGAAGTGCAGCATTAAAAGGACATCATAAAACATTAATTTAATGAATGATGATATGTAGAGAGAATTAATAACATACAAAAATATTGGAATTATTTTTAGAAAATCCAAAATGTAAAAAAAAAGATTTAGCCATGAATTTGTTTTTACAAATAGATGATTGCATTTTGTTTTGCAAATTATGAAACAGTTACTTCCCTTTGATAGTTGGTATTGTAATTTCTGTACTTTCAAATGCCAATAGCTTGTGTGCAAATAATGGCTTGAAGTTGGCTTTGAAAAAATTATCATGTGTCCTATAGCTTAACCACTGTGCCACCGAAGCCGACTCAACGTATACAGTAAATGGATTAAGTTAAAATGTAATACGTTATGCAGAATTTCATTTCTGACAGAGTATAAGGCAGAGACAAAGTGCAATTTTAGGTAGTATTCTGGGACCCCCCACACACACCTACATTACTACCCTTTTGACGTGTCACCAGCCCCAAATACTAATGATGTAAATACGGTAAACACTGTTGGTATTTGCAATCATCGAGTCATTTTAGCATAAAATTTAATAGCAGTCTATAATTTTATTTTCACCTGCTATTTTCATTATTAACCTTCTGGACACTGCAGGCGACTTTTGTCGACAATGTGATGCTATCCCTTGAATACAGAAGGCGACATTTCTCGACAATCAAACTAGCCCTTTAAAATCAGTATTTCCTGTTGCTTAAATGCATTATGGGAGGAAATGAGAGGGCATTACAGCAAAGGGATAAGGCTACATGGCTAATGCCAAAATGCCTTGGTAAAATTTGAAGCCTGTTCAGGGATGAAATCTCAGTTGAGGCATGGGATTTTAAATCTTGGTTCCAACCCAGAGTGAGTGGTCCGCAAAGGCTCAGTGGGTAGGAGTAATTTTAAAGTTGTCTTTAATTTTTTTAAAAACCGATAATGCAAATCAAAATAGGTTATGCAGATTTTTTTGGCATAACCTATTTTCCGGTTAAGTAGATTTTGAATTTGTGCAGGCCTGGTGTAAGCCACTTACACTCACCAGTAGTCCACAACTGGTTTATCAGATACAGTGGTATGTGCTGTCTGTCTGGGAAAGTGCATATAAAAGATCCCTTGCTGCTAATCGGAAAGAATATAATGTGACAGTAGCGGGTTTTCTCTAAAGACTTAAGTCACAGAATGCAATGCATTGACACCTAATAGTCAATGAATAAACAATGTGCTGGTGTTTCGTTGAACAATCCTTTCCTTGTGAAAATGAGTCAATCTGCTTTCATGTGAAATGTTTCTCAACTGGAATGATTTTTAGGTGAGCAATGAATTGCTCTCCTAACTGTATGCAACCCTCGAAATTTGTTGCGGCAATCGGCAATGCCTCCGTAAAAGCTGCCAGGTACTTCATTTTACTGTCGTTGCAAAGATATAAATTATATCAGGGGTTGAAAAATTATTTTAAAACACACTTGCCCATGAGCACGTGGAATTTGCCCATCCACTAAATACACTAAGCAAATACACTAAAATGTGTTTCATGTATAGTTATATACATAAGAAATATTGTCATTGTAAATTTAATAACTTGAAAGTTTACTAGCCTACGGGCAAGTTGGATCTTGCAGATCAGTTGCCTGACCATCAAATTCCACTTGCCCTGGGCGTCGGACAATAGTTTTTTTCAACCCCTGTTTATATTAAACAATTAATACTCATTTTCTTAAAATTGCTGTCACAGTGCCATAGCAAAATAATTTAGTGATGTCAGTTAACTACTGTCGTAAATTTGTCAGAATTTTTAGGGCGGTGTATGCAACCCCTGCAATTAAGAAAATGCCCACAGCAAAATAAATACTGTGGAGAAATAGTGTCCACAGCATTTTCCACAGCAATTTTAGCATGAAGTATACTTTATTTTTAATAAACACCTTGAAAAAACAACTTTTGTTCATGGCAAAAAAGCGCCACGGAGAATCAAAATGTCCATGGCAGTCTCCATGGCATTTCCAATTGCCGTGGTCAATTTGAGGGGTTGTGTATGTGTTAGCCTATTTATTCTTTTGTTAAATGAAGACAGGTATGAACAGAACAGGACTAGAAAATGGTTTTACTATGGCTATAGTACGCCACAAGATCTACATATAGCCTGTCTTTTGTTGAAATCCTGGGTGATTTGTGATAGGCTTTAGGTATGTGTGGTGTTCTCCGTGTACTTGTCTCCTTGCCATTGTACACGAGTGCGTACTTTCTGGAATACAGCGTAGAATAATGAATGTGGACCAGTATGAGTGTGTATTCAAAGCACTGCTGTTCTGGAATTATGCAAACAGCAGTAGGCTACACAGTGGAATGCTTTATTAAGAGTTTACAAGTTCTGTCCTTTTCACATTTTATGCTAGAGGGTTCATAAAGTAGATGTGGGTCTGGTCAGACCTTTCATATTTGAAAATTTGAACAAATTTCATTTCACATAATCCTTTTATAAAATGATTTCTTGTAAATGTCCTATTCCAGAAAAAAATGTAATACTTGTAACATAATAAATCCAAATATCTAGAAAATGTAATATTCACAAGTAACAATAACAGCTAAAAGTCTAAAAAAAAAACTTATTATATACCAACATAATAAATGAATATCTAAGAAAATGTAACATAACATAGTGACATCTAAATAATTAAGAAAATGTAATTAATAATAAAACCGAAATCTCTAAGAAAATATAAGTTTTTCTAAAGCATACATAACAAAATAAAATCTGAATATTTAATAAAATGTTTAATTCAACTAAGATTGTCATCAGTCATATGTTTAAGTAGGCACAAATGTGGCTTTATTAGAAAAATGTAACACTTGTGGAACAGGCCAAATGATGTCAAACACAATAGGCCTACACAAAATTAAACTTAAAAGTGAGATTTTGGCTATTTTCCATTCTACTTTGAAAGTATTAAATATAAGCATACATGTCTATAGGACTACACAAAACGAAACTTGAGATACATATGTAAGTGTACGAAATGGTTGTTCACATAATTTTGACAGGCCTAGTGGTAATGCAACCAGCTGGAATGTCGTTAAATAACCAATCCTTTACTTTTTCTATTTTTCATTCTGGACACCAGCCTGTGGGCCCAAAGACCTGACAGAAATTTCAATGTCTTTTGTGCATTTTTATGTATCCACAAAACAGATTATTAATTTTGTCTTGCCTGCTTATACAAGTGCTGTTAATTGCCCTGCTACATGTAGATTTTGCAGGTTGTGGGGTATTATATTGCTTGCATTGTTGTTAAATCAGATATTAACAGTTATCTGGGATAATTCCCACCAAGCTTCTAATAAACTGCATGCATTTACCTGCCAGCTATTGTTAGCAAGGTTGTTAAGGCGAGTGAGCAAGACATTCGTATTGCAGGTCCTAAAAACTACCAGAATAACTGGAGCAATTTTAACTGTATTAAACCCCTGAAATTGCCTGTGGCAATCGACAATGCTGTGGAGATTGCGCAGAGCTTTTCTTTTGGACATTACAAAAATAATTCACGGTGAATTTTTGTTCTGGTTATTAAAAAATAAAGCATACTTTACGCAAAAAATAGCCGTGGACACTATTTCTCCACAGCATTTATTTTGCCATGGACATTTGCTTAATTGCAGGTGTTGTATATTCTCCATTAAGAATGGTAGGATCTAGCTTAGTTGGTAGAGTGTGTGTCTGAGGTGCCATGGTTGCAGGATCAAACCCACTTGGTGGACTCCTTTGTTTTTTCTTGTCCTAATCAATTTTCCATGACTGGTGTATAAAAGGCCATAGTATTTGCTCTCGTCTCTGTAACTGTGATAACGTGCCTGGCTAGTAATGTAAGGGCTTTGTATGTCTGCCTGAGGTGCTAAGAGTGGGATTGATCTTTCTCAATAGACCCATTTGCAGTTTGGGATAATTTCCATTCCAACCTGTGGTCTTCAACTGGTTCATAAAAGACCATAGTATGTGCTGTCATGTCTGTGGGATACTGCATATAAAAGGCCCTTGCTGTTTATCGGAAATAGTAGCCTATGTGGCAGCAACGGGTTTCCATATATGATTGACGATAAGATAAAAATCAGTGTGCTCTAGAGGCGTTGTTAACCTTTAGACTACTGATTTCTTTTAAGAGTTCCCCAAAAAACTGGATTAATTTTGAGAAAAATCAGTTTGAGAGGCATCTCATTTTGATCAAATATTTTGTCTTTAAAACTT
>JAULBS010030765.1:0-10314 GCA_032355785.1 Symmetromphalus regularis
TCAAATGACGTACCATCAACAAATATTAATGTACATTATTTCACACTTCAAATGACGTACCATCAACAAATATTAATGTACATTATTTCACACTTCAAATGACGTACCATCAACAAATATTAATATACATTATTTCACACTTCAAATGACGTACCATCAACAAATATTAATGTACATTAGTTCACACTTCAAATGATGTACCATCAAATTTGTTATGAAGACACTTTGTATACAGTAACTGCAGTGATCCACAAAGGGTATATTATCTAAACGTTGGTTTATGCTATTGCGTGTTTGGTAACACGGTTATCACTTAGGTTGGTACATATTTTCATCCAATTAAGGTTCAAGCACGCTGTCCTGAGCACACAACTCGGCTTCGTGTGCTGTCTGTCCAGATAGAGATTAGTGTTAGTGTGAGATACGAAAACCACTGCCGTCCAACTAATATGGTTACTCTTACCGATTAGCAGCAAGGGATCTTTTATATGCAGTATCCTACAGACAGAATAGCACAAACCAGTTGTGGACCACTGATTCGTGAAATTGGTTTCACCTAGCCATTGAGCCTTGCGGACAACACACTCTGGATTAAAGCCAGTATTTAGAATAAAAACCCAATGTCTCGACGGAGATTTGATCCCAGGGCCTACCAGCCGTGTCCGACAGTTTAACCACTGTGCCACTGTGTCTATAACCTTTTAATTTTAGTTTTGTTTTGTTTTGTTTAACGACACCTCTAGAGCTATTGGATGTCCAACGGGTTTCGAACAACTGTCATCAGCTTGAGAGTCCATCGAGGATCACATTTCAACACAAGTACATTTGGAGGACCGCCATCGTGAGCTATTAAGAGACTAACTCTTTTAAATACTTACAAATCCAATATATTTGAAGGACCGGCACCGTGAGCTATTAAGAGACTCTTTTAAATACTTACACATTCAATATATTTGCAGGACTGCATCGTGGGCTATTAAGAGACTAACTCTTTTAAATACTTACACATTCAATATATTTGCAGGACTGCCATAGTGAGCTATTAAGAGACTAACTCTTTTAAATACTTACACATCCAATGTATTTGGAAGACAGCCACCGTGATCTATTAAGATACTCTTTTAAATATTTACATATCCTATATATTTGGAGGACTGCCATCGTGAGCTATTAAGAGACTAACTCTTTTAAATACTTACACATCCAATATATTTGGAGGACTGCCATCGTGAGCTATTAAGAGACTAACTCTTTTAAATACTTGCACATCTGATTATTATTACTTCTGCCAACAAACAGCTTTAATTTATAGCGATTTGTTATCTCCATATAACTGAGAGTACGCTCTTTTAAAGCTTGTTTCAACACAAAAGTATGTTGGACGTCTGCAATCTTATACATCAGTGAATTAAAATATTTATCCTTTAAATCTAAATGTATTTCATAAGAAATTCAGTATTATTCAATGTACTTGTGTATATGAGTCAATTTGCAGGTTATAACTATGTGATGATGTTTAAATATATAATGTCGAGATAACAATCTTAGCGATGTGACTACCACTAAGTCTGTACCTTCGCTTTGATGTTCTCTTTTACAAGTTACCAGTACACATGTCTACAAACACGTGATAAGTATGTCTACTTGATAGGTAAGTGTTATTTAAGAGCTCTGTCAGACACTCTAAACCAAACAGCTTTAAAAGTACATCAGGGGCGGAGACAGATGACCCTTTTATGTAAGGGGAAAAGGAAATGAAAAGTCGGTTTGTTTAACAACACTCAAGTTCATTGTGTTGTTGGGTTTTTTGTCTGGTTTTTTGTCTGTTTAGTTTTTTACGGTTGATAGCTGTCGGACATATTGTGTTTTGCGACTCATGGTCTTAAGTGGAAACCCGCTCCCGCAACATAGACAATTCTTTCTGATTAACAGCAAGAGATCTTTTATACGCGCTTTCCCGCAGGAAAGACAGAACATACCATGGCCTTTGATAAACCAGCTATGGACTACTGGCCGGTGCAAGTAACGAACACCTACCCATTGAACCTTGCGGAGCATTCACTCTGGTTTGAAGACGATATGCAGCTGCGGATGCAGTATTTATCAAAGAGGGGGTCCACATTTGATGTTTGAATTGGACTATAGGAAAATGGTTAATTTTCACGTCCTTCCAAGGAAAATATATTTTTTAAACTTTAAAAATTATAGAAAAGGGAGAGGATCCGGACCCCCTGGACTCCCCTCTGGATCCACTACTGATATGGATATTGCAAATTCCATGCCTCGACTGAGATTTGAGACCAGTACCTACCTGCTGTGAATCCGACAGTTTAAACACTGCGTCACTCAGTTTAATTATTTTGGCAACAATTCAAATGTTTAAATTAGTATATTGATTATATTATTTAGGTGTACCTAAAAGTGTAAATTCCATTTAAGAATACAAACCTGCTTATGTAATCACCTGTAAAAAGTAACCAAATGTCTTAAACGTCATCTTCATTTTCTTCCATATGAGCTAATATAGTTCATTTAACCTGTATTATCAGTAGCGGACCTATGGGTGTCCAGGGGGTCAGGATCCCCCCATCCCCCGCCCCACTTTTAACGATTTTTTTTTACCATTTTACGAGTAGAAGGACGTGAAAACTATTTTTCCCACATTCCTATTCACTCATCACTTTTGGAGCCCCCCTTTTCAGAAATCCACATTTGGACCCCCTTTCAGAAATAATGCATCAGCGCCTTCTTATGTTATACTGTCCCATTATCCGGAGGGTTTAAACTCAAACATTCGACAAAGATGTTAGCGAAACATGTCTGGCGTTGAAATTATACTTGGTCTGGGGTACTGGAGACCACGGTGGGGTCGTGGATACTCGTAGTACCCACTGAATCCGCCCGTAAACATGGTAAAAGTCATTAAGAATCCAACAGGACGACCAAAGAGTCTTTGACCTTCTCTTGAGATTTTAAAACATGAATAAATATTAACCTGAAAGGTATATTGCTTTACTGAAAGATAACATAATTGACGTCAACAACTGGACCGATATCACCTTACCACGGATATTTTTGAATCATTGAGCTATTTCTTGTTCCGGGTAGTGGCTCCGAATGGTATATACAATATTGTGGTAGCTGCCATGTATATGGAAAAGTGCATATAAAAGATAATTTACTGCTTTTCTAAAACTATCTTATGTGGTGACAGCTATTTCTTCAAGGACGATATGTTATATATACCATAATTATGTTTGACATCTGATATCCACTAATTATAACAAAGTGGTGTATCATTAACCAAACATTCCTTTCTATTTACGTAAACACTAACAATCATGAAACCCGTCACGGTCAAGCAGTGGTTCAGCTGCCGAACTCACAGCTGGTAGGTACTGGGAACAAATCTCAGTCGAGGCTTTGGATTTTTAATCTCAGTATCGGCTCCAACTCAGACTGAGTGCTCCGCAAGGCTCAGTGGGTAGGTGTATACCACTTACACTGACCAGTTGTCAACATTTGGTAGGTCATGGCATGTGCTGCCTGTCTGTGGGAAAGTGTATATAAAAAATCACTTAAAACAAATTGAAAAAAGTAGCATATGTGGTGGTAGCGTGTTTCCTCTAGAGACCATGTGTCGCAAAACACCATACGCCAGACACGTAACAGCCGCTGAATAAACAATGTGCTGGGGTATCGTTAAACAAACAATCCTTTCTAACATCCTGTTGTGTTGTAGTTAATTCTGTTCTTCATAGCCATGATAATTATTCATAGTCATAACCTTTACGTACGTCATTTCAGGGTTAATTTCACAATATAAACACAAACAAAACACGACATTTGACGTGTGTGACTGGAATACATTCACTCTGAAGAGCTTCATAAACAACGTCATCACGCTGTAGTGGCAGTGTGTCCTATCATAATTATACAATATATAACCTAAAAAAAAACAATTAATGTTTGCAATTTGCGTTCACTTTTAGAAGCTATATATTTCAGAATAATTAATACACTCATTATAATACGGTATAATATTGTTGTACAAGCTCTTTTACGAGAGAGTACAGTTTAAGTGTTATTAAATTTAACACTAAATATACATAAAATCATGGTTGCCCAGTATCTAGAGAATGTCACATTAACATAAAAGAGTTAACTTCAGAAGATATCCATCTGGCCATAAAAATGAATAGGTCAGCAAATAATAATATTTTTTTAAATCTCTGCTTCTCAATTTGTTTTCTTCAAAGCCTAATGACTTCAAATTGGATAATCAGTGCAATTAAAAAATTCAAATAAAAAATAAATAAAATAAAAGTAAATAATAATAATTAGAAAACAAAATAAGAATAAAACAAACCAAATAATAATAACAACAATAACCATCAAATAACCTCTTCAAAAGTTAACAACAATAACAATAATAAAAACAACAACAAAACCCCAAAGTTATAGTTTCTATAAAAATGATTCAAGATTTGCAAAGAAATAAAACCAATATTATATTAATTTATATTTAAAAAAGGAAAACAAAGACTTTTCTCAACCAAGAATTGGAATTTAAGGTATGTTTGTTTATCAACTGTATTGTTAAAATTATTATTCATTTCCCTCCCAGCCAGTGCTTCACGATTGGTATATCAAAGGCCGTGGTATGTGCTATTCCGTCTGTGGTTAAGTGCATATAAAAGATCCATTGCAACTAACAGAAAAATGTTTTGGGTTTGTTCTGAAGACTTCATACAGAATCTCCAAATTCTTGATATCCAAAAGTTTTTGATTAATAAATCAGTGTGCTCTAGTAGTATAGTTAAAAATAATTAAAAAAATTCTTTGATGTAGGTACTGTGCGCATATTTGAAATCAGTTAATATTATCGTAGTTTGAAGGAGAAGTAGAAGAAGATGATGAAGATGATGACGAATAAAAAGAAGAAGAAGAAAAAAAATAACAATACAAAATGACGTTAAATAGTCCGTGGGTTTCGATACACGTATTGCACTTTGAATACACAAGGAATGTTCAGTACAAAGAACATATTTTGCAACATGAACCAAGTAAAGCTTTATTTGAACTTGAGATATGTTTCTGCGTGCCAATTTCGTCGTTCTGATCACCTATGAACCTGATGTCTCTATAGAAACCAAAAACTATTTCTCTTTTGTTAGGACACACATTCGACAAATAGTATTTCATTTTCATATTACTCGTATAGCCATGTAAAATATGGAGGTCATTAGATATAATGAGAGGTATGTGTGGAAACGGAATTTACTCCCACGTGGCGATAGATACCGATATGGTATCTACGATGTTTTCTTAAGATGACCCAAGTTAGTTTTGTTCTGTTTGCCATTTGCTTAATAATAATAATAATAATAATAATAATAACAATAATGATAATATTAATTTAATTATTCAAAATTTCATTTCATTTCTTCATTTGTTTAATTATTTATTTATTGAATACTAAAATAATAAAAGGGACTGGCCTGGTCCCAATTTCGTGGAATTCTATAAATGGGTTACCAGGTTCTGTTTGATACCTGTTCAGGGATAGAGATTGAATAAATACTTGAGTTCGCCATTATGATATGACTTGGTAGTTGTTAGGGTCCTATTGGCGCAATAGTTAAGTTGTCGGACTTGACTGGAAAGTACTGGGTTGAAATCTTAATCGTCATGGGATGTTTAATCTCGATACCGGCTCAACCAAGTAGTTAAGTTGTCGGACTTGACTGGAAAGTACTGGGTTGAAATCTTAGTCGTCATGGGATGTTTAATCTCGATACCGGCTCAACCAAGAATGAGTGCTCTACAGGACTCAATTGGTAGGTGTATGCATCGACCAGTGGTTCACAACTGATTTATCAAAGTGGTATGTACTGTCTTTTTGTTGGGAGAGCGCATGTAAAAGATACCTTGCTGCTAATCGAAATGAGTAGCCTATGTGGCGAGAGCAGGTTTCCTCTAGACAATCAAGACCCTGAATAGCAAAATATCATATGTCTCACATCTAATAGCCACTGAATAAGCAATGTGCTGGAGAGTCGTTAAAGAACCAATCCTTTCTTTTCAGTGGAGGTTAGAGTAGGTAGTAAACGTGAACAGACCATTGTGACGTTAATACACTGCTGATACCAACACGCTCATGGCCAACTGTTTGAGGTATGGAATGTCACGGAACCAGAACTGATTGCGCAGTAATAAAATTATATAGGTTAGAAATATATTTCAGTGAGAATGAGACATTTCATTTTAGGTCAATTTCGTGTGAAATCTGATTAACAAAATTATTATGTTCGCAAGGTATCTCCACTTGTTGACCCTGTGCTCGTGAATCATAGCAAAATATACGCTGATATGCATCTCCCGAAATTGCTCACGGCAATCGGCAATGCTGTGGAGATCGCCGCATAATTTTTCATTCTCCGCGGCACTTATTTTGCCGTGCACTAAATTAATATTTATTTCAAGGTGTATTTATTTCTTATTAAAAATAAAGTATACTTTACGCTAAAATTGCCATGGAAAATGCCGTGGACACTTTCACCACAGCATTTATTTTGCTGTAGGCATTTTCTTAATTGAAGGGGTTGGATACATGGACCAATGTTTGTACAGCTATAAAGATTTTTTAAATCTAGGTATTAACATATTGCAAATGTCTAAAGGGGCAGTCTCATAATTGCAGATGGTGGAAGTCCTCCAAAATTTATTTGTTAAAATGTATTTCATTTAAAAGAACATACTCTCAGTTACATGCACACAACAAATTAATATCAATTAAAGCAATTTACTACCAGAAAAATGATAATTCCATAAGGAAATAGATAATGGTACGTTCGATTGGAATTGGTGACGGTCCCAATAATATTTATGTTTGAATAATATAGAGTAAATTATTGAAAATTGTTTTTGATTAAAGAAATCTACTAGTACAGAGGCGTTGAAATCGGGGGTGGTGATGGTGGTTGAGGTGGGGGGGGGGTTAAAACGCCCCAATAATTCCCATAAATATGTTCCTTATTTATCGTTGAATTATTCACCAGCAAATTCTGATGTTTAAAAACAGGAGCAGCTCCGCCCCAATATGAATTTCGTTGCAACCCCCCCAACCCACCCCCACCTGCAAATTATTGAAAATGACAACAATTGACCTTGGCGACCTTATTTATCCTGCAGCAGAATCTTCATAGTATGGTTGCACATCATCATAATGTGAGTTCGCAATATCATACTCTTGATACAGGTTTTTATAATTATGTGTAGTTATGTGTATTAAACCATTATGTTTGAAAGGATCACTATATTTGCAGCTGTGTATAACTAATATATGTAAAAGTAGCAAAATATAACAATTGTAACTATAATGGCGTACCTTTAATTGTCGTGTTAGCAATAATTAATTTCTAGTTGTTTATAATTAATTGGATGTAAAAATAGCAAAATATAACACTGGGAACTATAATGGTGCATCTTTAATTGTCGTGTTAGCAATAATTAATTTCAAGTTGTTTATAACTAATATATGTAAAAATAGCAAAATATAACAATTGTAACCATAATGGTGTACCTTTAATTGTGTTAGCAATAATTAATTTCTAGTTGTTTATAACTAATATATGTAAACATAGCAAAATATAACAATTGTAACCATAATGGTGTAACTTTAATTGTGTTAGCAATAATTAATTTCTAGTTGTTTATAACTAATTGGATGTAAAAATAGCAAAATATAACAATTGTAACTATAATGGCGTACATTTAATTGTCGTGTTAGCAATAATTAATTTCTAGCTGTTTATAACTAATTGGATGTAAAAATAGCAAAATATAACAATTGTAACTATAATGGCGTACCTTTAATTGTTAGCAATAATTAATTTCTAGTTGTTTATAACTAATATATGTAAAAATAGCAAAATATGGCACTTATAATTATAAAAGTGTACCTTTAATTGTCGTGTTTGAATGTATTAATGATAATAATATTTAGTTGTTTATCACTAACATATGAAAAATAGAAACAATGTATCACATGTAACTATAGTAGAGCATTTTTTTATTGTCGTGTTAAGATTGATTAATGTTCAGTTATTTTATTTTATTTCTGTCACATGTAAAATAATACAATATAGCATTGTATGTACGATAATATATGTTTAATAATTAATTTGCTGTTTACTTCGACATAGACGAAAATGTAATATTTTCCACACTATAACAATATTTGTGTTGGCGTTATTGATTGTCTATAAATCCACTCCACTGTGATAAAAAATAGGTTTAAACCCGGATAGAGTTGGATCGGGAGAAATGTGTTTATTCTGCGTCAAGTCAAAGAAACAAACCAGTGGGGCGGAAAGGAATATTAATTTAACGACATAACATATTTTTAATCAGCTGCTCTTAGGTGTCAAACACGACACGTGGTCTACAAAAACATACACTACACTTTGGATTAGCAGGAAGAATCTTTTATTAGTTTCATATTTGCATTTTGCCACATACAGGACAACACTTACCACAATTTTTGATACGACAGTTGTGGATCACTGTCTGGAATAAAAGCAAGAACAGGATCTACTGATCACGATAGAATTGGACTTTTTCCCTGGTAGAACTTGTTCCGGGTGGAATGTAATTACAGGTGGATAAAAAAAATACCTGGTCTTTAATTAAAACTGAAACAGGAACCTCATTCCTTGAATAAAAGTTGCAGAGGATTTTTTATCCATATTTATATAATGGTCTTATCTATTATGATATTTACTCCCGTTCCATCAAATATGTTACGACTGGGATATCAGATGCCGTTGAAAAGTACGCAAAACTTAGAACATGAATTTCACGACAACGCCATTGAAAATGTATTAACAAAGATAGTCTTATATATAAACAAAACAATTTTTTTTAAATAATAATAATTATTATTATTGTTATAATAATAATAATTATTATTATTAAACAATGTGTTGGGGTGCTGGTTGTGTTGAATAAACATTATTTCTTAAAGATTTAAATCTCATATTTTGTTATGACACTTTGATCAGCACTATAACAATAGTTATTCTTCTGTTACAAAGCAAAACTCTGTCACCTGTGGACCAGAACTAACCAGCTACCAGATTAAAATAACTTATATTATCACACTATAGAGTATGCTTGGATAAGTAATTTACAGATTTGCACAAGGCGGGATTTGATCAATAGTAAAGCGTTCACCTGTTTCGAGAACACGATCAAAGGACCCAGGGCCGTTTTGGACAGAATTCTGTGAACTGATGAAGTCAGAGATTATATTCAAGACCCTCTTTACAAGCATTCCGTATCGACACAACTCTTAACAGCTTTTATTCCTTACATATTCCTTACATCAGCACTACTTACATAGTATCAATACGGAATGGAATCTTTGGCTTGTGAATATGACGTCGATAGACGTTAGTTAACAGTTTTTTGATAGAGGTACACGCTAACATTACCAATACCAACGCGAAAGGAACTCTTGAAATTGCCCGCGACATTCGGCAATGCCGTTGGGATTGCCGCTGATTTTTCACTCTTTTTTTTGCAATTTTTTTTTACTAAAAATAAAGTGTACTTTACACTAAAACTGTCGTGGAAAATGCCGTGGACTCTATTATTTCTCCACAGCATATATTTTGCCGTGGACATTTTCTTAATTGCAGGGGATGGAAAGAACTTAAGGTTATATTCACCTTCAGAAGAAAAGTTATGGACACGAGTGACGCAAAGTATACATTTCGAAATTTTTTCGATAATATACCTAAAAAAAAACCTCCTTTCTTTATAGTGTTACATTTCACTGGTTAAGAGTGGGTTAAAATATCTAAACAGTGAAATAACACAATATACTGTTATCTAACAGTCACATAAAATTACACTCCTTATTCAACAGTTTAACGTACACTTGTAATATACGTCTTATTTATTACATAGATATGTTGAGGGTATTTCTGTATCTAACAGATAGTTATATACGTTATTCAACAATAGATTTGTTTAATGTATAATATACTTTTATTTATTATATAGATGTGTTGAGTGTATATTTATTACATAGATGTGTTGAGTGTATATTTATTACATAGATGTGTTGAGTGTATATTTATTACATAGATGTGTTGAGGGTATTTCTGTATCTAACAGATAACTATACATGTTATTCCACAATAGATTAGTTTAATGTGTAATATACTATTATTTATTACATAGATGTGTTGAGGGTATTTCTGTATCTAACAGATAACTATACATGTTATTCCACAATAGATTAGT
>JAULBS010030776.1:0-10313 GCA_032355785.1 Symmetromphalus regularis
AGAAAAATTGACTCTGCCCACAGGGGTATAAGGGTTTTGTCAACAGGCAAACAACCAATGGGATTAAAGAATTTTACTTGTGGATTGTTAAAAAACCAGTTTAAAATATTTCTATAATTTATGTAAGTTAAGCAGCAAGGGTTCTTTTATATGCACTGTCCCACAGACAGGACAGCACATACCACGACCTTTGATGGAGCAGTCTGCTACACTGTTCATCTGGTTCCTATGCAACATGTACTAGCACCATAATCACACACTGGTTAAGCTATTAGACTCACAGCTGGTGGATACTAGTATCAAATCTCAGCACCAGCTCCAACCCTCCGCAAGGCTCAATGTGTCAGTGTATACCACTAACCATGACTGCTTTATCAAAGGCCTTGGTATATGGAAAAGCACAATAAAAGATCCCTTGCTGCTAATGAGAAAGAGTACCCAATGTGATAGTTGTGGGATTTTCACTAATGGTCATGATCTGACACCTAATAGCCACTGAATAAACAATTTGCAGGAGTGTTGTTAAACGCTACTTTCCTCTCTAAATGTGTAAACAAGGAATCCGTATGCCACTTAATGTTTCACTCTAAAATTCTTAAGTGCTATTTATTTCAATGATTTGCCCTTCAAACAAAGATTATCTGCCCAATACAGAAACATCTTACATCACTAACAAAGCTTCTAGGCAGTTGAACATGACAAAAAACACAACTAATTTAGCAAGATGACTTAACCTGATCAATATATCATGTGATACAAGAAAAAAAAATCCCACCAACTAACAACCTGGACCGATTCGAAAACAGAGCAAAAAAACACACACATAAAATGGTGAGATTTTTGTGTTATTGCTCAATAGCTAAACAATTTGGCAGAACATTTCTCACTTCTGCTACTACGTACTGGCAGGTGAGTCTGTCGAACAGACCACACGTGCAGGTTAGAGATTATCTATTCAAGGAAAGGAATGTTAACAACATCCCAGTATGTTGTTCAGTCAGTATCTGCTAAGTGGTTAGGAAAACATCTCTCACATCTACCATCTATTGAGGGAAACCGGCTTCAGTGGTCAAATGGTTAAGCTGTCGGTCACACAGCTGGTAGGTACTGGAGTCAATTCTCAGTTGAGGCATGGTATTTGTAATCTCGATACCGACTCCAACCCAGAGTGAGTGCTCCACAAAAGCTCACTGGGTAGGTGTAAGCCACATACACCGACCACTGATCCACAACTGGTTTACCAAAGACTGTTATATGTGCTATCCTATCTGTGGGAAAGCACATATAAAAGATCCCTTGCTGTTAATCAGAAAGAGTAATCTATATGGATTTACTCTAAAAGACCATGAGTCGCAGAATACCAATGTCAGACACCTAATAGCTGTTGAATAAACAATGTGCTGGGGTGTCGTTAAACAAACAACCCTTTACTTACTTTCTACTGAGGGAAAGAAATGTTTGTCTATTGACACCCCACCATAATTTATGAATAAATCAGCAACTATCAGGAGTCAAAAATAAAGGTATTTGAAACTCGGAAAGAATGACAAAAAGAAGGAAAGAATTGTTTAACAACATCCCAGCACATTGGGTAATCAGGCGCTATTAGTGAAACATTCACATTATTTGTGACATATAGTTCACAGAAGAAACCTGATTCCACCACGCTGGCTGATATATATATATATATATATATATATATGGATGGATGGATAGATGGATGGATGGATGGATGGATGGATGGATGGATGGATACATCAGAAAGAAGGAAACAGAAGGAAGATGTATAGTTAGGCCAAAGTAATTGCATTACTGATAATAGCATATTCCTGTTATTTGCATAATATTCTGCTGCACAGAACCATTTCTTTTAATTACATATGCTTTTTCTGCAATGTCTAAAAATGTTTTAGAAAGCCATGTTTTTTATCTTCTAAAGCATCAAAAACCATGGTAGTTCTGATATTTTTATCAAATGATCATAAAATGACCAGACAGTTGAATTGACAGTAAAACAAATAGATAATCTGACAAACAGACAGACAGACAGATCATCAATGAACAGAGAAACAACTTAACTTTTTCACGTATATTAAAGGGAGAATGTATCGTGGTCTTCGTGCACGGACACGATTGATTACCATTGGTGCAGACAGTGGACAGAATGACAAGATGGCTGCCAGTGTTCTACACGATGTATTGATCACATGTCACGCTGCAACTCACCGATCACACAATCTCTTTAAAGAGGGGAAGTAAAACTCTGGCCTCGTGCACGATTCTCGTCTGTTGCGTGTCTGGGCATCGAAATGTTACGATTAATTGCGCGGGGTTTCTCTCTTGTATTGGTTGACAGCATTCAAGATGGTATGCAATTTACTGAAATAACAGTCTTGTTAGCAAAGCGACGGGTGATATGATTTAAGCATCATAAAAGTTGCTATTTATGTTATCTCCCAATCGAACTCTAGACTTTGCGTTTGTAGGCTGAATTCGCTTTGTTAAGACTTCAATCATGGCACAAAACAAAATAAATAACTTAATTTTCATCAGAAGCTCCACATAGTGGCCAAAAGGTGATTAATTTTTTTTCATTTTTGATTTGTGATTATATTTAGTGTGATACCACTTTTCTTATATGGTATCGTTTTAATGATGTTGGCTTTAAATGGAGGTGCAGTAGGTCATCGGATCAATCCCAAGAAGGTCTCAAGAAGGATTTTCACTTGGCAGACGAATATTTCCATGTAAAACATGGATGGTGAAATGATTCATTTCTGAAAGCTGTATATATTAGAGAAAGTGGGATGTAACTCAAATGATAGCGTGTCCATCTGTGAACTGGTTGATCATCGGATCGATCCTTCTCAGTGTACCCATTTGCAGTCTGAGCTATTTTCCATTCCAGCCAGTGGTTCACAACTGGTTCATCAGTGTGGTATGTGCTGTCCTATCTGTGGGAAAGAACATATAAAAGACCCCTTGCTGCTTATCGGAAAGAGTAGCCTATGTGAGAGCAGCAGATTTTTTCTAAATGCATGTACATGTCAGAATGACTATATGACTGACGTCTAATAGCCGATGATAAGATAAAAATCAATGTACTCTAGAGGCATTGTTAAATAAAACAAACTTTACATTTTTTCTTTATATTAGAATTGTGTGTATTTTACTAAGCAAAGATTGTTATTCAGTAAAGACTAAACATAAAATTATATTTTGGGGATGATTTTTTTTTCAAAATTGATGCTTTTGATATTTTAACAGTAACACAAACAAAATGTGGAATCATTCTAAAACTAAAATTTTAGGAATCAGAAAACTATTTTATCAATTTTTTGTTAAATTTAATACTTAATATCCAGTTTGTAGTAGGTCTCAAAAGCAGGGTATGAAAATTAACAGAAAAGCTAGCCACCACTGGTAATTTTGCTGATGAACCAATTAAAATCTGCAGCAACTAACAGAGAAGAAAGTTAACTGAGTTAGCTAGAAAAACTAATAGTGGACTGACTTTCTTAATTGTTTTCCCTGCCCAACCACTGTCCCACCATTATGTCAAAGGTCTTGTATATTGTTATATGCTGTTCTAACTCGCCCCGATCATGCAATGGTTACACTATTCGACTCATAGCTGGCAGGTACTGAGATGAAATCCCAGTTAAGGCAGGGAATTTTTATCACAAAACCACTTACACTGACCAGTGGTCCACAACTGGTTTATCAAAGGTTGTAGTGTGTACTGTCCTGTCTTTGGAATAGTGCATATAAAAGATCCCTTGCTGCTTATTGATAAGATTAGCTATGTTAGTGTGTGGACAGTGAGTTTTGCCTCTCCTACTAACACTAACCTGGACAGACAGCACAGGAAGCCTAGTTATGTATCAATAATTGGATATATAAGTACGAAAATAAGAACAACCAACCAACAACAATGTACTGTCCTGTTTTGGGGGAAGAGCGTATAAAAGATCCCTTGCTGCTGCTAGAAAAAATGTATTGAGTTTCTTCTGACGACTGTGTCATATTACCAAACAATTGACCTCCAATAGCTCTTAATTAATAAATCAATGTTCTCTAGTGATGTCGTTAACGTAAAACAAACATTTTTGGGCCAGTGAGAGAAAATGATGATTCTGTACAATGACATGCCTGTCTGTTGTAGATACTGTACTAAGCACAAACGGAAACTAATTACATGTAGCATACATGAATATGTTTAACTTGCTCCGTGTCTCACATGACAAAAGCCAGGCATCGGTACAAATAGCGTGGGCAGCAGACTGTTCATCCTTTCTCCATCCGTTATCAAGTCATTTGATAAAGTTGACATATGACAAGAAAATAATCACGTTATTCATCAATATCATTTTTTATATGCTTGTCATACCAGTAATAAACATTCTTGATTGATGGTGAAAACTTGTTCAATGCAACATAGGTTAACTTCCCCAACATAAAGAGTAAGTACAGTCGGACTTGTTACAGAAGGAATAATAATAATAATAATATAAAACATTGGCCCAGATGAAATAGTGTCTATACCAACAGACTTGTGGATAATAGGTACTGGGATCAAATCTAACATTTTAATCTCAGTTTAGGTTCCAACCCAGAGTGAACGATCCACAACAATCATTGGTTTGATGTACACAAATTACACCGACCAGTTGTCCATAACTGATTTACTAGAAGCAGTGGTTTTTGTATGATTTTGTCTGTGAGATAATGCATATAAAAGATCCCTTGAAGCCACATTAGTGTGGTAACAGTGGGCTTTGTCTCTCCTATTAACACTAACCTCTGTCCTGGACAGACAGCACAGGAAGCTGAAGTGTATGGCCAGGACAGCATGCTTGAACTTTAATTTGATATAAGCATGAAAATAAGTACACCAATTAATAATAAAAAATAAAAAGAATATTAATAATTAAAAAAATAATAATAATAACTATAATATCATTCAGATCCAGTTTAAAGCAGTTTAAAGAGAATCACACAGAATCGTTAGGACAACTAAAGGCTCTGTTACATATTGGCAGTTGGCCAATAAAATAAAAGCTACAATGTACTTTTCATTTACTTTGAAGCATAAATTACAATAATTTTATACATAAATATATACAACAGTTTGTTTGCTTTATATGTAACTGTTTATTTTGTGTTATACCAAAATTTCACTAATAATAACAACTTTTGAGAATAATCTAAACATATAGTACTTTTATCCAATCAGAACATTCAATACTGACTACATAATTACGTGAATACTCTAGCAGCACGGATGCCAAACCTATACTAGTTGGAGTGTAATAGAAATCCCGGCCTTCAAAAATAGGAATCCCACCCCCCAAAATAGGAATCCCACCCCCCAAAATAGGAATGTTATCAGTGATGGTTCAGGATTTTTAACGTTGTTTTCAAAATAAATACATCCAAAACTTGTTTATTCTATATCGCCTTGCTTGTTATGCTCAGAGTTTAAAGAACAAGGCAGGAAACCAATCTGTGATTGTTGAATGTAAAGATGGAAAAAGTTCCATTTCTCCAGTGTTAACAACATTAACGTGTCATCCAAAATATGATCTGACACCAAATACGTGAAATTACAAACAAGACAATTGTAATAGCATAATCCATGCTTTAAATTCATAATAGCAGATGGATCCAAGCAGACGTAAATATGTCTATCTTTGTTGTATGAAGTGCTCTATAAAATAATTTCTGTTACTGGTTGTTCACAAAACACAAATATTCATATTGGTTGCATTCAAAGCCTCATAAACCTTTTAATTTGCACACGAAAGCAATGAGATAATGTTTTTTTGAACATATTAACGTGTTTTTGATCACTTTAAAAAAAAAGCACTCTGACACATACACTGATTACAATTTGAATGATATTATAGTTATTATTATTCTTTTTTTAATTATTAATATTCTTTTTATTTTTTATTTGTACGATGCATATCCACTTGACAATCTCCCTCCCTCTCTGTACTCACACAGATACCTGTATGTAATATATATAAATATTCAGTTTCTTTCTGTTATGTACACGTTGATGTATTTATCTGATCCAGCAAGTTAATACATAACATCTGTCTCAATGAATCTCATGTTAGATAAGATAAACTTTATTACGTATACATATTCCACATTTGGAACAAGATACACATGATAAATACACACGTATTAACAACAAACATGAATGTGGTTGGGGTGGGGGAACCCACAAAAAAATAAAATTAAAAAAATATTTTAAAAAAACCCAGGTGCCTCAGTCTGTTAAGGCTTTTTGTATTTATAAAACATCAACTCCCACATAACTACATATTTAAACGATCCACATTGAGACAAATATATATAGGCTCCTAATAACAAAAATCAAGTTGGTGAAAAATAAAATAATAATAAATAAATAAAAATAAAATGCCTCAGTGTGTTGGGAAAGTTTGTATGTTTAATGATTAATGATGAAAAACAAGGTAACTCAGTCTATTGCATAAATTTCCACTAGGTGGCGACACAGATTGTGTCAAAAGCATAGCAATGTATTAGCATGTAACTCTTTTAAACCACTAACAAAACAGAAATTTGAATCCTACATTATAACATTATGAATTTATTAATTTAAATGAAAATAAAAACGTTTCTCAAAAAATTACTAAATGTTTTATTCAAATGTAAATTAAAAACATTTCTTAACAAATTACCAAAAAATAATATAACTTAAACATTTTTTCTGAATGAAGGATTAAAGGAAATGATTTTTAGTTTAATGACACTTCAACACATTGTTGATAATAGGTGCACTGGGGATATATTTTGTTACAGTAAAATACAGTAAACAGTAAATTTCACTTTTTAAAAAATGAAGATTTACAGTGCACATTCTTCTGCTCTAATAAAACCAAAATCTGTTCATCAACAGTTTTAATAATAATAGCAAGAAAATTTATGTTTTTTATGCCAGCAAATCTATTAGGAGTGTAGATGAAATATACCAGAAGTAAAAGACTTATGGGCTGATGCCAGACTTCTTTGTATTGGCCCTCTGTGACAGAAATTATTAGAAACAATAATAAAAACAATTTTGCTACAAGGTACGAGTACATAAATTGACAGTAATTGATTTTAGAAATAATATAATGATAATTCTAAAGGAATAAATGTATCGTAAATTTGTCACAAATTGCAGTTACTCCGAGAGAAACATTCAAACTAATACTGACAGTGTTCAAAGAATTGATTTTAAATTGAATTAATTCACATTCTTCTGCTCTATTATTTCTCTCCTACATATGCAGAGCACAATTACTATAAAAAATTAAAGAGAATCTTTTCAAAAACTTAAGTTTATCCTAAATATGAAGCAATTCAACTCCAATATTGGATTGGAATTAAATAGTTCTAATAAAAACATGCATAGATTTGTGTAAAAAATATTTTTTATGCTTCAAAGGTAATTGATAATTTAGCATTCTCCTACTCAAGTAAATTAAAGTGGAATTGCTTGGTGTGGATTTTAAACAACCTCATTCTGAAGTGAATTGTAAAGGGATTCTGCTGAGAGAGAGGAGTAGAAAAAGTCTTTCAGAATAGTTTCAAATTAACAAGGTGCACTAATGACTTTACTAAGTGGTGTCGAGTATAAAACAAGTTTCAAAAGTTGCATGTTAAAGGTATACAATCACAGTTACACCTGGCATATTTTGCTACTTTTACTCTATCACTACAAACATATTAGCATAATTAACACGACAATATAATGCAGACACAGCCCTTGAAATTCATTAATTGTCGTCGCTGAATTGTATCCAATGACAATTTCAAGAAAATGAACAGACTTGTAATAAAACAAACATGTGTTGGTGTGGATGTGAAATTAAAACACTTACCCTCAGGTTCTCTAACTCTATATCTGTAAGTTGCATGTGTCTTGTAATACCAGCAAACAGCGAAAATCACTGAAATGGCAACCACTCCAGCTACAATTAAGATGATTTCCCACTGAAATCTGTCGGATGTCTTTGGACTCTGAAATCATATTCAAACATTCACCATAGTAGACATAAGTATACAAGATGGCTGGAGGCAATTACCTCCCCAAACCCCCCATCCCTCCACCCCAAAGCTGAAGCAAGTTATATACTGTGGCAAAAATTCAGGTGGCATTTGGTAAAAATGACCTGGCCAGATATAATTTTCCATCTATGGACTCACAAGTAATAGTACATATAAGCACGGTCATTCTTTTTGTTTTGTTTTTTAACATCACTACAGTAAAAATGTGTAGTAGTCAGTGTAAATATGAATAGATGCAGTTACTGAGATTCGAGCATTTTCTTTCAAAACCCTTAAATTGGAAAAAAAATCAACCTGCCCCACCAGTAAAAATGGGAACCCATATGCCTGATAGTAGACATTAATTTGTTCATCTGCATGTCCTCTTCAATTAACATTTAAACTCCTCTCCCCTCTAACCATCTCTCTCCTGTTAAAATGCTCTCTCGTAGTCTTCAAAGGGAAAGTAAAGTTTGTTTTATTTAATGATGCCTCTAGAGCACACTGATTTTTATCTTATCATCAGCTACTGGACGTCAATCATATGGTCATTCTGATATATGTATTTAGAGGATACCCGCTGCTGCCGCATATGCTACTCTTTCTGAACAGCAACAAGTGTCTTTTATTTGCAATGTCCCACAGACAGGACAGCACATACCACAGTCAATGATGAACCAGTTGTGGACCACTGGTTAGAACGGAAAATAACCCATAACTGCAAATGGGTCCGCTGAGAAGGATTGATCCGATGTCAAAGGGAAAAATAATGCCTTCACCAATCAGATTTGGTGCTAGAAATGTGGTAAATTAGAATATTCAACAAAGTGGTGCTAGTTGAAGTTTCAAAAAGGAAAGGAATGTTTGTTCAATGACATCCAAGCACATAGTTTATTGAATGTCATCCAAGCACACAGTTTATTCAGTGACATCCAACCACACAGTTTATTCAACGACATCCAAGCACATAGTTTATTCAGTGACTTCCAAGAACACAATTTATTCAGTGACATCCAAGCACACAGTTTATTTAATGACTTCCAAGCACACAGTTTATTCAATGACATCCAAGCACATAGTTTATTCAGTGGCTAAGTGACGTCAGGCATACGGTGTTTTGCCATTCATGGTCATTAGAGGAAACCTTCTGCTGCCACACAGGCTACTCTTTGCAATTAGCAGCAAAGGATCTTTTATCTGCACTTTCCCAAAGACAGGACAGTACATACCAGTCTTTGATATGTTGCTGTGGACCACTGGTTGGTGCAAGTGGTGTAAACCTACCCATTGAGCCTTGTTGGAATCCGTATTGAGATTAAAAATCCACAACTGAGATACAATCACATGCTGTGGGGGGAGGTGGGGGGTCATTAAATAAATAAATAATAGATACGATTAAGGTACCTACCAATAATGAGTTCAATAGTTTAATCACTGCACCACTGAAGCTAATACAAGTCAATAAAAATATTTCTTAACTTTAACCCTGGCTTTTTCGAATCCTATTTCCGTTACCCACAACAATTTGTCCCACAAATGAACCAATGCAGGTGTCTATTCAAATGGTAAGTAATCTATAATCATTTATTTGTCTGGAATCGATGGCTAGTTGCCCATAATATGTGTATGACAAATGACATGTAGTATAGACTATCTATCATAATGTACCTATCATCTACAACAGAAAGTCAACAAGGCAATGTGTTAAGCCAGCACTTCTAGTTTTATCAAGACATATGATCGTTTTCTTGGTCTGTATTGTTTTTTGCTGGCAGAGTTTCAATGATAACCACTTGATACTACCTATAGCCTATGCACGAGTGAATAAATCATTTCTGGCTGACCAACTAGATACTCAGATAATACTGCAGTAAATTACGTCTTTAGTGACAGTTTACAGTATAGAGAATTCATTTTACTTATCCACAGACAACTAAATGCTAAACTGTACCTGTCCTGTAATTATCACTACGTGCCCCTTGTTAGTAAAACTGATATCGGCTATAGGGGTCTCCTTAGTAAAATGTCAAAATGAAATGAAATTGAATTATCTTACTAACATTGTGACCAACCTTGAGAAATAAGAAATGCCCATCATTCAACAACACCGTACACACTGTTAATCACTGGCTATCATTCAACAACACCCTACACACTGTTAATCACTGCCTATCATTCAACAACACCCTACACACTGTTAATCACTGGCTATCATTCAACAACACCCTACACACTGTTAATCACTG
>JAULBS010030787.1:0-10313 GCA_032355785.1 Symmetromphalus regularis
CACATACACACACACACACACACACAGAGAGAGAGACACACACACACACATACACACACACACACAGACACACACACACACAGACACACACACACACACACACACAGAGAGAGAGACACACACACAAACACACACACACACAGAGAGAGAGAGACACACACACACACACACAGAGAGAGAGAGACACACACACACACACACACAGAGAGAGACACACACATACACACACACAAACACACACATACACACACACACACCGGTATACTGATCAAGAGGGGGGGTCCGGACCCTCCTTTTCTTGGAATGACTTAAAAATTAATAATCCCCCCCCCTCGAGTTCATCCATCACATTTGGACCCCCTCACCCCCTTTCAGAAATCATGCATCGGCGCCTGCGCACACATACACACAAATCACTTGCTATTTACACTTGTGTATTACCTTTGATATCATTAACTAGCTGTGATGTAATTCGTCAATAAACACTGTTATATCACTCAGGCACCGACACAGATTTTAAGGAAAGGGGAGTTCAATTAGGGCATTTTTAAAAGAAATTTTTAAGACGTTTTCCAGTGAGGATACAAGCAATACCATTTAAATTATGTGGGAAACCACGGGGAACGTAAATATGTAAGTATCCATCTCTGCTAATTTTCTCTTTTTTTATACACGAAGTGAAAAATCGTTTCTCAGAAAAACAAAGTGGGTGTTTAAACCCCTTAATCCCCCCCTTTTGTGTCTCCCCTACTGTCATTTGATATAGTCTTCTGTATTACATTTCATTTCATCAACCTATAATTAAGTTTCATCAATAAACATTGCTGCATACTTATTCTGTGATATATCACTTACTAATTATATGAACCTGTGTATTGTGGTTGATTGTTATAATTTTATTTTATTATTATATACATATTCATGTATATAAGCTGGTTATCGGTAAGAGTAGGATAATTAGTTTGTCGGCAACGGGCTTCGTCTTTTTTACTAACATGTACAAGAACCTAAGTTGTGTGCCCAGGACAGCGTGATTGAACCTTGATTGGATATAAGCATGACAATACATACAATCAACCAGTACCCCACCACGCCTTTTGTAACTAATTGAGTATCTCCTGATATAGTTCTGGATAACGCCTAATAAAAAAGACAAAAGGAGTCCACCACGGATAGACCGGCTTCCGTGGCGCAGTCGTTAAGCTATCGGTCTCGAGGCTGGTAGGTACTGAGATCAAATCTCTGTCGAGGAGCCTGAGTTGTGTGCGCAGGACAGTGTGCTTGAACCTTAATTGGATATAATCACGAAAATAAGTACAACCAACCAACCAACCAACCAACCAACTAACCACTGATGGGAATTCAGGATTAATTAATGTACTTGTTGATGCTTATCAGACAACACTATTGGTCACAGGTGTGTGTGTGTATATTTAGTATCTATCTTTGCATGGGCGTAAATCCAGGGGGGGGCGCACTCCCACGTTTTGCTTCGAATAACTGAAATTAAAATGCCTAAATAATAATCTTTACGAGTACAGTAAACCTAGCGTATAACGTACCAGTAGGGACCAGCCTTTTTTGTCTGTTATATACGAAATCCGTATTATGCGTATATCGTACTTTATCCGTTATACGTATATACCGTACTTTGTTATACACATAAACCGTACTTTGTTCGGTATATGTATACAGTACACTGTTCGATATAAACATAAATGTGACACTGTCAGATGTACAACTGCATGCCTACATCATGTTCCATCTTGGTCATTATGTATTCAAATCATTCATTGTTACATGTATAAATTCTTTCCTATATTAAATGACCGAAGTTCTATCTCCAAAGTTAGGTCATACCAAAACATGAACAGATTAAAATAGCTTGGAAAGGGAATCCAAAAGTATTTTAAAAATATTTAATATTAGAAGGGAATTTCACATGCAATATCTAGTTCAATTGAGGGTCTTTATGACGATCATTTAAAAAAATCATAAAATCCAAAGTAGGCAAAACACATCTATGATATTTTTACTGGTTGATGGCACATACATGAAGAATAAATCGGTAACGTTTCAAAGCTGTGTGACCTATACCCCTAGAGATATGACCGTATTTGTAAGTGACACCAAATAATATTTATAAAATTTGTTGAAGTGGTATATGGTACCACAACTTCTTCCCAACACATCTTATACTTAATATGACTAGAAATTTGGATTCCCTTTATCTGATTAGTTTAAATACCAAATTTGAAAGCTCTGCGATAATTATTACAACTTTTATGAAGTTTTGTAACTGATAATGAAAAGTGTCGTTGAAATACATACAAACAAATGCCACAAATCTGACAAAAACACAAAACTCAAACCTATGCCAAAATTTGAAAAATTATCCGATTAAGCAAAAATTTACAGGATATCATTCTTTTAATGGATATTTTGACATATATTTTTTTAGCCAATTCTAAGACGGAGTAGTGGGAAATTGTCAGAAAATCTGTTGATTTGACATGGGATGACCCAATATGTTCTTACCACATTCTCATCGATTTTCATTACTTTTCACGAAGGTACACGTCGGCAGGAGGAGTACGTTATAGACGAAAGGATTTTAAAGGAAATGCATTACACTGGGACCGGAGATTTGGGTACGGTATACGCAAATTTCCGATATACAGAGGTCGTTATAAGCGAGGATTTTTATTGGAATTATCGTTAGACGGGACCGGGACTTGGAGTTTCAGTACGGTATACAGGCCCGTACGCGGGATTTTCTTTAGGGTGGAGGCATTTACGGACCTCGACAGATTTAGGGGGGTGCGTGCGCACCCGTCGGACTCCCGCTGCGTACGGGCCTGGTATAAGCGATTATCCAGTTTATCCGTGGACGTTATACGCGATGTTTACTGTATTTCTCTTTATTGTATCAATGTAATACTTAACCATGTCGTCTTAATGCAAATATATCGAAGTACACAGGGGTTCTATTATGGCGTCGATCCTGTGGGTGATGGAAGATGGGGACACACATGCTCCGATGCCCTCTTTTTGGACCAGGATGGTGTTCCGCACCCCCAACCCCACTTCCAGGAGGCGATTTTCGCCCTTATATCTCTGTGTCTAGTTGTATCAGTGAACTTGGAATATTTTTATGACGGACAGGTGTATTTAGCAGACGTTTGCCATGACAACTTGATATCAACACTGCCTGTTCCATGATTTTTAATTTTAAAGTCAATAACCAAAATATTTTTTTATGTAACAAATACAGTCTTTTTGATTTATAAATTTTCAAATTTGGTCTACTTAAGATGTCTTGGCTATATTGAAATTTATTTTTTACGCACACGTAATGGATTTAGACCTGAAGGAGTTACTTCCCTTCATATATTTCTAAAAAAGTTGGTTAAAACGTTTATAATGAGGTGTTAGGCGTTTTAAATGGTGTGAATTATCTTCCCTGATTTTTATTTTTAAATTTTTTTTGTATGCTGTTTTAAATGACTTGTGGTGTATATTTAGCTGTTTAAACTCGTCACAGATTAATCGGCTTTCTATACTTTAAACTTCAGGCCCGTAGTAGCTGAAAGGGGCGGGGCATTGGGGCTTACGATTTCGCACAACACATTTTATACACCCCCACCCACATTGAAAATCCGTTCAACGGGGCTGAACTGTTAATTATTGATGTCTTTGTGCTACTACGTAAGCACGAATATAATAACTATAGGTATGGGTATGTTTGTATATTTACGTGATAAATAAAATGATAAACTTTTAAAATTAATGTTGGCCTTTAGCAAGCCACAAAGTTTATGTAAAACAGGATTTTTGTCATTAAATGTTAAGCATTATTAATTTTATTGTTCTTTTTGTTACAAACAAGATTATTCTTTTAAAACATATTTTACAGACATCTCGATGTCTAGGCACTGGAAACCTGGACACAGAAGCCCCCAAAACCTGGAGATTTCAGTAAAAATCTGGAGATTGACCGTATCATACATAATCAATTATTAAGCAAAATAAAGTGGTTAATCTTTTGCATAGAAAGCAATAAAAGTACAGCACGAGTTTAATAACACAACATTTAATGTTCTAGTTACAGCTCTAAAGCAATTTGACACGTGCAGTTGACGACAGTTTATGATAATTTATGTTTTGTGTTCAGCATTATTTGGCATTGATCTTCTAAACATGGATTGTTGTGTCCAGTCCTCTCACTTTGTTTGTTATTTCTAGCCGGATTGGCCGAGAACTCGACTAAACAAGAACAGAAATTGTTTTAACAACAATGGATTTTTATCGCTAGAGAAAAACCGTGAGATTTTCGCGCCTTATCATGAGACCGTGAGATTTTGCTGAAAACCGTGAATCTCACGGCAAAACCGTGAGATTTGAGAGATCTGATATTATTATATAACTTGTAAATTAACGTAAGTAAAGTTTATTTTATTTTATTTAATGACGCCTCTACAGCACATTGATTTTTATCTTATCATTAGCTATTGGTTATTCTAACATATTTTTAGAGGAAACCCGCTGCCGCCACATAGTCTTCTCTTTCCGATAAGCTGCAAAGGGTCTTTCATATGCATTATCCCACAAACAGCACAGCACATACCACAGCCTTTGATGAACTAGTTATGGACCACTGGTTGGAACGGAAGATAGCCCAAACGGCAAATGGGTCCTCTGAGAAGAATCGATCCGACGACCGACAGCTTCACAGGCAGACACTCTACCGTTTGAGCTACATCCCGCTCTTAATAAATTAGAGGGCCAGTGTTACGGTTTATCTAATTGTTGATACCAAACAAATATAGCATTAATCGTAAAGACGTTTCGGGTTATATTTTATAAGAATTTCAATATTACCAATATTAAAACCACATGCACATATCCTAACAATATTTTATTATAAAAAAGGGTTTAATTGTGTGGGTTTTTAATATATATATATATTTTTATTACCCCTACCTCCTCCACCACTGATGATAATTAACTTTGGGCCACCCGACCTAATATTTTTAAGGTGGGGCGGTTTGTTCTTTGCTGACACAAACAATTTCTGAGTGGTATTTTGGTCAGCGTCACTTATGTTTCCAAAAATAATATGAATGAAACCAAAATTTAAACCTTGTGTTTTATTTTTTTTTTAATTTAATTTATTCATTATTATTATTTTGTTAATCACAAACATTTAGAATAGGGTTAATTATGTTAATGCAGGCCCATAGGAAAACCTTGGGGGGGGGGGGCACGGGTGGAACGGGTACTTTTAACTGTATAAGACTATATCAGATTTTGGATACAATGGCAAACATTAATGAGTAAAAAAAAAAAAAAAAGGCTCACAAATGTATGTGTGTGTGTCCTGTTCCTACGGGCCTGTAATGTTTAGAATTAGAAAGACCAGACATTAATAATTAATTTTAAAGCTCTGATATCGTAACTTTAAAAATAAACTTTCTGCCGCGAAAAATGTCACATGATCGATCATGTGATCAGTAGCTAAACATGGAGGAAAAGATACTAAACGGAAGTTGCGAATTATGGTTAAACTCCGTAAATGTCGTTCCAGATGTTTGCCAAAGGAAGGATGACAACACACGGTATCTAGACTGCATTGAACAACTACCTCGAAACGATTCTGACGTGGAGTTATTAGGAACACACCAGTCACTTGTTGATTCTCCGATACGTGAAAACCTAACGCATTCGGAGTTTAGAAAGTTGTCGACAACTATTTTTGATCAAACTGACAGTGACTCGAGTGAGTTAATTTGCGATGGTATCGAATCCTTCCATGTTATGAATGGCACACGATTGGAATTGGTTAACCACGTTGGCTTATCAGAAGAACAGAAGTTAGGATTTGCTTTTCGGGAAAGGGTTGTGGGCGGAGCTAGAAACGCGAGGGCTGACAGTGAAAGCGGCGGTATGGACGAACTTCGTGAATTCACTGATTCCAGTTCGGTTTTAACGGAGCGACCAGTACACTGCCATATGGGGCCACCGGCCAGTACGGACAGGCTGGCTCGGAACCAGATGATTACTGTGGTTATTCTTTGTCTTATGTTCATGATAGGAGAAACTGTGGGTAAGCAAAATAAAATTTACTGCAAGGGCGGATCCACAATATGTTCAAGGAGGAGCAATTTTTTTTTCACTCAGTTTTATAAAAGAGGTCATTTCATGTGCAGATCCAAATGGGGTCTACGGGATCAGGACATCTTCGTTATCTATCTTTTTTTTTCATTAATTGTAACTTTCCTTTGATTTTCCTATTTTAATTTCATACTATTAACCCCTTTAAAATATATGGATCCACCCTTATATATTTTGTTTATATGTAGTTTTTATAACTGCAGCACTTTAAAAGATATAATATTTGAAATAGTTTAATTGTTAAGTCTAGAGTGAGGTTGGGTTGCAATTTTTAATCTTTTTATGTAACTCCTAGAAAAAGAAAATATGTGCACCCCTATCAAAGTTCCTGGATCCAACTCTGGTATAGTAGGGGTTGAACTCTTTTAAGAATCTTCCTATATCAGAGCCATACCCTGATCAAAATCCTGGGGGACGGGGGTACTACTTTTTATTTATAACAAATTTGTAAGTAGTCCGAGGAAGCAAAGCATTCTAAAAGTTTAAGGGTTCTGGGGGCATGCTTAGGACAATTTTTAATTTGGAAGGCTTTAAACACTGTAGAAATTAAACCCTGAGATGTGTATAAAACATGCAACTGCCCTCTGGCGTGTAAGGCCCTGTATATTGGCATATTAAATGAAAATCATTTATGAATGCATATTTTTGTCTCATGCTAACAAGTGTATAAATTTTATTGATTTTTCTGTTGAAATGTGATGTTTTGTTACTTGATCCAAGTAAAGGTATCAAACTGAAACAGTAAAAAAAAACTAATTTTTTGCCTGGTCTTATTTTGAGAACAAGCCATCTTATTCTTAATGCCACGTATTCCATGACAAACCACTTGCACCTTTTACCATAATGAGGGCCGTCAAGAGCTTCGATAGACACGAGGGTGCTGCATAAGGCTCCCTTGTAACTTCAGACTAATATATCTATTTTATATTAAAAAATAATTTACAAACCCATGGGTGTCCACAGGCCCTGGGGTACTTGTCCCTGTTGTCCCCACACCCTAGGTGGACCAGACCATGTTTTTCTTTTCTGTTGATAAATTCTGAACAAACCTATCACAGATTTCTGTTTAAAAGATCCATGCTGCTATTTAAAGTTATTTATTATTATTATTATTTTTTTTTTTATCCATCCGTGACTACCATTATGAGGTGCCCCCATCCATATTGGTACGGGTTCGCCCCCCCTCCCACCCAAGGCTCCACATGTTAAGAGAAAGGTAACTAACCTGGTGAAGTAAACTTTTTTATCTCACGCAAACCATTTTTATCTTACTTCACTATCAGACGAAATCTGATCTCCTTACACTTAAACAACTGCTTCAATACACGTAGACCCCATTATGGTGAACATGGGATTTGAAGTAAGCTTTTTCTAACTGTTCTATAAAATGGGGCATAAAAGAAAATGAATGTATGTTTCTGGAATCATACTCCCCTTCAGTAGACTAATTTAGGCTATTTTTATTCCAGTCAGTGATGCACAACTTGTGTAACAATTGTTGTCATTGTATGCGCTGTCTTGTCTGTGGAAAATCACATACAAAATATTCTTTACTACTAGTGGTCTATAACTAAGGTAAAATATCAAACACTGTACATGTAGATGTGGTCTGTGGAAAAGTGCATATAAAAGATCCCTTGCTGCTAGTCAGAAACAGTACCTTATGTATCAGTAGCAGGATTTCTCTTCAAACCATGAACTGCAAACACCATGTATTTGATACCTCATGAATAAATATTCTGGTTGAGTAAAGTAAAGTCTGTTTTATTTAACGACGTCTCTAGAGCACATTGATTTTTAATCTTATCTGCGGCTATTGGACGTCAATCATATGGTGATTCTGACATATGTATTTAGAGGAAACCCGCTGCCACCACATTGGCTAGTCTTTCCGGTAAGCAGCAAGGGGTCTTTTATATGCATCATTCCATAGACAGGACAGCACATACCACGGCCTTTGATAAACCAGTTGTGGACCACTGGTTGAATATTCTGGTTGGGAGTCATTAAGACACATTCTTTTTCTTTTATGTTATTATAATGCAACCAATCACTTATCTGTTGAGTGGGATGTAGTTCAAATGGTAGAGTGTCTGCCTATGAAGCTTCTCGGTTGACCTAAATGTATTTTAGAGTTTGGGCTGTTTCCCCTTCCAATCAGTGGTCCACAACTGGTTCATCAAAGGCTGTGGTATGCGCTGTCCTATCGGTGGGATAGTGCATATAAAAGACCCCTTGCTGCAGTTACCCATTGAGCTAGTCATGGATCACTAGCTGGAAAACAAAATAGCCCTAAGGGTTTGATCCAGCAGCTCATCACAACTCAAACAAATGCTCTTTCTCTGAACTGGACCGTTCATATAAAAGACCCCTTGCTGCTTATCGGAAAGAGTAGCCTATGTGGTGGCAGCAGCTTTCCTCTAAAAATATCCCAGAATGATCATATGATTGACGTCCAATAGCCGATGATAAGATAAAAATCAGTGTGCTCTAGAGGCATCATTAAATAAAAAAAAAATCGTCTTTTTTTCATTCACACTTGTTTACTACAAGTTGAGGCCAGCAGTAATGACGAATGATACCATTTTCTATAGCTTACCTTTGGTATCATGAGTCTTCATCTAGTGTTGTTGTAGATTTACAGTTACATTCGGTTGACTGTTGAGGTCAATCATATGGTCATTCTGACATATTTATTTAGAGGAAACCTGCTGCTGCCACTTAGGCTTCTATTTCCAGTAAGCAGATAAGGGTCTTTGATATGCACCATCCCACAGACAGGACAGCACATACCATGGCCTATGATATGTCAGTCATGGGACACTGATACAGACAAGAAAAAACAGGAGAATAAGTTCACCGAGGGATTTGATCCTATGACCAAAAAACTTCTGGCAAACACTCTACCAACTGTGCTAGATCCTGACCCTTGAAAGTTATAATCCATTATGTTCTAGAAGTTCATGAATTTATTTCTTGATATTTATAATCCATTATGTTCTTGAAGTTCATGAATTTATTACTAGATATTTATAATCTATTACATTCTAGAAGTTCATGAATTTCTTTCTTTATATTTACAATCCAACACATTTTAGAAGTTTATGAATTTATTTCTTGATATTTACAATCCATTACGTTCTAGAAGTTCCTGAATTTATTTCTTGATATTTACAATCCATTACGTTCTAGAAATTCCTGAATTTATTTCTTGATATTTACAATCCATTATATTCTAGAAGTTCCTGAATTATTTGTTAATATTTATAATCCATTATGTTCTAGAAGTATCTGAATTTATTTCTCAGTATTTATAATCCATTATGTTTTAAAAGTTCCTGAATTTATTTCTTGATATTTATAATCCATTATGTTCTTGAAGTTCATGAACTTATTTTTTCCATTATTACCTATAGTCATTTATCAGCATTTAAAATTTCATTATTTTTCAAAATCTGTACTTTAGTTGTAACTGTCAGTGGCAAGAACAAGAAATATTAAATTTTAGTACTTACAATTTCTAGTATTACATTCTTAATTATTCTTAAAACCTTGCATCTTGGTTCATACTGACTTGAGGAAATATTTGGCTCTGTGCCATTACATATATTACAGGTTGATTGATAGTGAGAAAATGAGTCTTTTCAGTAAATGCTGTTATGTATAATTTTCATGAGACATGGCTCGTATTAACTACTTGTATTCCTACCCCGTAATTGTCATACGACATGCTTGATCTGGTGAACATGAAAAGATAAAACTTAATACCACTGGTTTCTTTTTACTTTTGAGTGATATATTATCAACAGGTTATTAAAGGCACTAATCCTTGTATTGAGGGGCATGCTTTTTTGTTAGCTCTGCAGACTTTTGTTAGCAGACCTTTTCTGAAGGTAATTCATCTAGCATCCGTCCTTCAGTCCATCCATCCCAATTCATCCATCCATCCATCCATTCATATCTCCATCCTTCCATCCTTCCATCCATCCATCCATCCACCCACCCTGTCCATCCATCCATCCACCTACCCTGTCCATCCATCCATCCCTCCATCCTTCCATCCATCCATCCATCCACCCACCCTGTCCATCCGTCCATCCATCCATCCACCCACCCACCCACCCACCCACCCACCCACC
>JAULBS010030798.1:0-10313 GCA_032355785.1 Symmetromphalus regularis
GGTTATGTAAGTAGTTGAATGAAGTATTTCTATGGACAAATCAAATGTTTATATTTAAAATTAATTATTTGTTTGGATATTAATTAGGTTAAGGGTCCGTGGGAATATGCTGGGTTACAATGCGCATTGTTACTGGACATAATACCAGAAACGGAAAATCCTATAGTTTAACTGAGGGGCCACTTGTAATCCACTAATAACTCGGTCATGAGAAATCGGGGCATGGCGTTTGGGACTCATGGTCTTCATAGGAAGTCCGCTACTGTCACATAGACTTTAAAAAGAGATAGACCCCGAGGTGTTGCATAATATTATTATTCAGGTAGTCTGGCGTTATCGCTCACTCAGGAAATTCCGCGTTGTTGTATAGTTAAATTCAGTTAGTCCTGAGATGTGGTATAATCTAATTCAAGTAGTCCCGATGTGTCGCATAATGTAATTCAGGTATTTCCGAGTTGTCACACAATCTAATTCTCTAACCCCTATACTGTTTAACATACACGGCGGAAGCAAGTGAATATTAGGGGATTAAACATGAGGGAGCTAACAGATTTACATAATGTTGTATGCATTAACTACGGCAATACTCTTTCTTTCTCTTTCTCTCTATCTTTCTCTCTCTCTCTTTCTCTGTCTCTCTTTCTCACTCTCTCTTTCTCTCTCTGTCTATCTCCCTCTCTCTCCTCACTGCCTCCTCCCCCATGGAAGGAATTGATTCAAGCTTAATATTTAATACAAGCGAGCAGGAACGACTTTGGGAATGGGGGGGGGGTGCAGGGTCACTAACGGATCGGGTACAAATTATATCAGATTTTGGTTACAATTTAAAACATTAATGTGTAAATAAAGGCACAAAAGTGGAGTGGGCACGTGCACCGACCCCCTCCGGGTCCCTCCTACGGGCGTGTAATATCCATGGTCGTGGATTGTAAATTTTAGTCGGTGTCTGCACGTCACCTGCTGATGTTAGACTAGCAAGGAACCAAAGCCGCAAATTAAAATAATACATCCAAAATCGTATCTATCTATAAAATAGATAAAAGATAGTATACAATATAACATCCAACTGTTTCAGAGTTGCTTTGATACTAACATAAACATATACTCAGTGCATTCTGTAACAATAAATTGTTATTGACTTGCTTTAAGACTAACGGGAACATATACGATGTAGATTTATATTTTTTTCTCATCACTAATCATCGTAACCAGATGTTTTGAGTGCCTACAAATTCCGCTTGAGAAAGTTCTAATGGAGAATGGCGTTAACGGGGATTTGAAAAGCATAAAAAACGCAACTGAACTCCAAATGTTTAGGTGACATATCTGCGTCAGTAAACAATCGTTGAAATCTGCTCCTAAAATACCGATACCAGTATCACTTGTGTTCATGCTTAAGTAGCCAATTACTCAAGACCATCACAATTAATCTTATTTAGGTCCTTCAAACATTTTACAACCTATTTACAATTGAAGATGAACAAATAACATTTGTTTTTTATATAGTCCTTAACCAAATAACATATAACAGCACAAATATTATGTTTTAAATTTATTAGGTCCTTCAAACATTTTACAACTTATTTACAATTGAAGATGAGCACATAACATTTGTTTTTTTTATATAGTCCTTAACCAAACAACATATAACAGCACACATATTATGTTTTAAATTTATTAGGTCCTTCAAACATTTTACAACTTATTTACCGTGGATCAAATTATTTGTTTGTTGTTGGTAGGTTGAGGTAGTTTTATTTATTTTTATTTTTTGAGTTTTGGGGGTGGGGCTGTTCTTTTTTTTTACTACTTTTAACAACACCACTAGAGCACATTAATTTATTAATCACTGGCTACTGAATGACATGTAGTCTTCAGAGGAAACTTGCAATATTTTCCCATCAGCAGCAAGGGATCTTTTATATTAACTATTCCACAGACAGGACGCCCTTGGCTTACTGGTTGGAAAGGGGTAAACGAATCAGAAAGAGTCCACTGAGTGGCTTCGATCCTATGTCTAAAGAATATCGGGTGAACCATCTACCGATGTATCTAGATCCAACACTGCTCCCAAACCATCGTCCCCCCACCCCCAATTAGTTGCTAATCAAAATGGTATGTAGATTAGACGTTGTAAATATCATGTCTAAAACAATAAACGCTAATGAAAACATGCACGGAAATCGTCGAGTAAACATTCCTTTCCTTGTTTTTTTTTTTATTCGCCAAGCAGCTGAGATAGTCGAGTTGCATGCTTTCAAAATTGATCGTCAACATTAATAAGACACACAGTAAAGTTTGTTATATTTAACGACGCCTCTAGAGCACTTTGATTTTTATCATCATCGTCGGCTATTGGACGTCAATCATATGGTAATTTTGACATATTTATTGAGAGGAAACCCGCTTTCGCCACATAGGTTACTTTTTCTGATAAGCAGCAAGGGGTCTTTATATGCACCGTCCACATTACTGGACAGCACATACCACGGCCTTTGATGAACTAGTTGTGGACCATTTGTTGCAACGGAAAATAGCACAGACTGCAAATGGATCCACTGAGAAGGATCGATCCGACGACCGACACGCTATCGTCTAAGCTACATCCCTCAGATAGTTGAGTTGCTACCCAGAACATTGGTCGTGAACTTTAATAAGATACTGACAAGAAAATACGTTATATAGAATTATGATCAACAGAAGGAGTGTGATGTAGCTCAAATGGTAGCGTGTCCGTCTGTGAAACGGTCGGTCATCGGATCGATCCTTCTCAGTGGATCCATGTGCAGTTTGGGCTATTTTCCATTACAATCATTGGTCCACAAATGGTTCATCAAAGGCCGTGGTATGTGCTGTCTTATATGGGGAACAGTGCCTGTAAAAGACCCGTTGCGTCTTATCGGAAAGAGTAGCCTATGTGACGGCAACGGTTTCCTCTAAATCATTATGTCAGAATGACCATATGATTGACATCGAATAGCTGATGATAAGATTAAAATCAATGTGCTCTAGAGACGTCGTTTAAAAAAAAATTATCTCACAATTTAGCTATCGAGACTGGTAGATATAACACTACTGACAGTTCTCAAAGAACATGTTTTGTTTGTGCTGATGAAATTGAAGATGAATATAATTTTATACTGGTTTGCCCACTATATAACCATTTAAGAAATATATATATATCAAATCTTATTATTGTATTTAAACTTATTAAATTGTTTAAACTTAATAACATTAAGCTGTTATGTAATTTTTGAAAATATTTATATAGTGCTACAAATCTGAGAAATAGTTATATTTAGAGCATCGTATAATAATTATTGTTTGCATTCTCCTAATATTTTTATATTCTGTTTTACTTTTTGCCATTGTTCACCATGATGTAATTTATTTATTGCTGAACCGATGAGCTGCTAAACTTAAGGTAAAAAAATTGAAATTGAAACTTTTATCATCAACTGTGCCCTAGTGTCAGACGACATGACCACGGTAGGCGTGCTTGATAACAGACGAACTCTGAACCATTTTTTCTTACTGACTGCGAGTGTGTAAGTTGTTTTTCTTGCAGTGTATGTATGCACGGAATGTCTGACGATGTAAACATGCATGCGAAAGTAAGTCACAGGTGTTCATGGGCTAATGATCGTCAAAGGTTTAACGATAAGTTGGAAATGATAAAAATAAAAATAAATGTATTCTTTAACATCTGGGAATGTTATTCAAAGCATAGTTACGTTCCCTGAGAGTTAATGAATATTTGTTTACAAATCTTACTCTTTTTTTTTTTTACGTGCTTATATCCAATTAAGGTTCAAGCACGCTATCTTGGACACACACCTCAGCTTCCTGCCCAGGACAGAGATTTGTGGTAGAAGGAGAGACAAACCCGATGCCGTCACACTAATAAGACTAATATTATCGATAAGCAGCAAGGGATCTTTTATATTCACTATCCCACAGACAGGATAACACATACCACGGCATTTGATAAACTAGTTGTGGACCACCGGTCAGTTTAAGTGGTATACACCTACCCACTGAGCCTTGCAGAGCAATCATTCTGGGTTGGAGCCGGTATCGAGATTACAAATACCATGCCTCGACTGTGATTTAATCCCAGTACCTACCAGCCACGAGACCGGTAGCTTAACCACTAAACCACAGGGGATTGTTGTCGTTATTTAAAAGACAATAGTTAAGATGTTTTGAGAAAGGTGTTATGGCAGACACTCAACAATCACTTTTAGATCAAGTCAAGAAATTGTTTTGTATGTATTATATACAATTTACCAAGTTGTTGTTGGAGCTGTTGTTGTTATTATTGTTGTTTTATAAATGTTAGAGCACATTGATTTTATTAATCATCGGCTATTGGATGTCAGATATTTTAAGATGTTGATGCATAGTCAGTGTGAGCCAGACTCCGACGGGTTTTGAACGTCTTTCTTCAGCTTCAGTAGTAGTTTGTTTTATTTAACGACGTCTCTAGAGCACATTGATTTATATCTTATCATCGGTTGTTGGACGTTAATCATATGGTCATTCTGACATGTATTTAGAGGAAACCCGCTGTGGCCACTTAGGCTACTTTTTGCGATAAGCAGCAAGGGGTCTTTTATATGCACCGTCCCACAGACAGGACAACGTATACCACGGCCTTTGATGAACCAGTTGTGGACCACTGGCTGGAACGGAAAATAGCCCAAACTGCAAATGTTTCCACTCAGAAGGATCGATCCGACGACCGACCGGCGAACACTCTACCGTTTGAGCTATATCCCGCTCCCTCCAGCTTTAGAGTCTTGATGTTTTAATACAGAACCACCGGCGCACACTTCAAACTATGTAATACATTGATTATTCTAAACTGCGTCGTTTCTGTATGTTCAGAAGGTGTTTTTTATAGAAAAAGAAAACAGGGCGTTTTCTGAACCACTGGATAATACAACTACCGTTGGATTAACAGAACTCTTAAATGCTGATGCAGGATTTTAACCCTATATAAAGGTAAGATGAAACATACCGTCGTTTTAGCTCGTTTGTACGGATTACTTCGATTTTTTTTTTTACAGAATTAAAACCATTCTTTATTTTCTGTACAGAATTAACCCCATTTTCTTATAATAAACTATTTCAAAACAAAATGTTTTGACAGTAAATACGCGTTTGGAGTTCCTGACAAGGTATTGAAATACATATGTAAATTATGAGCCTAACTAGTCTCGGGGTTATACAGTTCGCGATTGATTTGGAGATCAGACGAACATTTCCCGCGTCTTTCCTGTCAGAAAAACTCGGCGGCTGTCATTCGATAATACGCAGCTATCACCATACACCTTCACTGGGACGTTCGTCTGGAGTGCGTTTGTATGACCTCAAACTTTACTGGCTTTTCTGATGATACTTAGGGAATATAGAGCAGGTTTCTCGGAGCCAAATCTGCCTGAATTCATTTCCGCGGGAATCCCTAAGCAACCGTGGGAACGCAGGGATTTCGTTACATGATTTCATTATACGTATTCACTTTAGCCTGTAATTCCTCTGCATCAAGTGACTCTTATAAGCCTGTTATTTGAACACGTTTTCAGTTCATTAGAGATGAATAACCAGCATATTAGTTTATAGGCCAGTCCTTCACTGCATCATCCAGAGAGCTCAGATCTTGCCAGAAGGCGAAGAGCTAACCATTAATTTACGAGGATCATCCGCTGACCACAACTGTAGAACCAGTTTTATAATATTCTTCTAGCTTAGGATCCAACAATAATTTGTTTAGTATCAGCCGCTGACCTCAACCAGAGAGTCAATTTTTTGATGACCCTCTTATCTTATAGAATCCCGCCATTAATGTTGGTGTATCCACCGCTGACCTCAGCTAGAGATCCAGTTTTATGATGACCCTCTTACCTTATAGAATCCCGCCATTAATTTTGGTGTATCGACAGCTGACCTCAGCCAGAGCCAGTTTTATGATGACCCTCTTACCTTATAGAATCCCGCCATTAATTTTGGTGTATCGACCGCTGACCTCAACCAAAGCCAGTTTTATGATGACCCTCTTACCTTATAGAATCCCGCCATTAATGTTGGTGTATCGACAGCTGACCTCAGCCAGAGCCAGTTTTATGATGACCCTCTTACCTTGTAGAATCCCGCCATTATTTTTGGTGTATCGACTGCTGACCTCAGCCAGAGATCTAGTTTTATGATGACCCTCTTACCTTATAGAATCCCGCCATTAATGTTGGTGTATCGACTGCTGACGTCAGCCAGAGCCAGTTTTATGATGACCCTCTTACCTTATAGAATCCCGCCATTACTTTTGGTGTATCGACCGCTGACCTCAACCAGAATCAATTTTATGATGACCGTCTTACCTTATAGAATCCCGCCATTAATGTTGGTGTTTCGACCGCTGACCTCAGCCAGAGCCAGTTTTACGATGATCATTACTTTAAGATCCGAGTGGAAATGTCATTTCGATCACTTCAGATCACATGCCTCTAATTACAGCTTCTAATTAAACCATATCTCGACACATGAAAGCAGATGGACGGTGTGACAAATCAGTAAAGGTATTAACTCATGACTCGCTAATCACCGTTGATTTCACTAGGTGTTCGTGAAAGGTGTGCGCTTCCGTCCTGACATGAGACATTGGCGTCGCCTGAATTTTATATTGGGTGAGCATTTTATATAGGTTGTTGATATTAAGAAAGATATGTCCGAGATAATGGCAGAGGATACACATATATACACATATATATACATAATATACACACATATATATATATTGGTATGTTATGGTTACATCAAGTATGAAAACATGTCTGGGTATCCGTAGGAAGTTTGTGAACCTCGGAGCTCCAGCGGTAGAACGTCGGTCTCTCAAGCTAATGACAGTGGTTCAAAACCCGTTGGTTTGGTTTGTTGGTTTGTTTAACGACCCCCCGCCCCCTGCACAAAAAATAAACATCGGTTATTGGTAAGATGTTAAAAAATCAGTGCTAAACCCGTTGGAGGCTAGCTCAGACTTGACTACGTGTCAAAATGACCAAATGTTTGACACCCAATAGCCGATGATTACTAAATCAATGTGCTGTAGTGGTGTCATTAGAGAAAACAAACAAACAAACCCAAGGAAATTTGTTTGTGCAGCTCCAAACTACTAGGAACATTTTTACACAGGTAATGTCAAAGCGTTTGAGAAACATGTTTGATGGACCCTCTTACCTTATAGGATCCCGCCATTAATTTTATACAATTAATAATCTGAACTAATCAGACAGGCAATATATGAATATGTTCTTAGATAGTATATGATCTTAAAACTAGGTCTAGTGTATATGAAGAGTTTCATCGCAAAATGCGATATCTCCATTTTTGACTTTTTGAGAAAAACGGCATTTTTTAGGTGCGGACATTTGTGCATAGTGCTTATTGTGTATTGGAATAAAAGCATATTTTCTACTATTTTCTACTATGCTCATACATGGCAAATTTCGCATTCTGTAAACTATTACAATGTGAACTTGGAGAACCGATGCAAGTTTTTCTTTTGGTGATGATTTTTCTGGATTGGTTTTCGAATTTAGCGCTTATCGCGTTTTGCGATGAAACTTCATCATAATTATGCTCTTCGGTAGAATATAGCCTCTGGTGTATATGATCTTCGATAGTATGTGGTCTTAAAAATGTTTCTAGGTATGATGGGGTCAGACAGGTCTGTGTAGACAGTCATTGTGTTTTCTATGAACGTATCGGGTGATATGACGTCCAATGTGTCAATCACCATCTCATCGTGTATTAGTTATGTCACCTAATAATACCGTCATTGATACAGTCTCAATCTTAATTTACTTGTAATGAGCAGCATATTTCAGACATATCCTTGTGTGAACATAAAACGTGTCTAGACAAATATCTACTACCATAATAGGGGAAATGATTTTATACATAATGGAAGCACTCGGTTTTCACATTAAGGGGAACGTACTGTATATGATCACGACATGAATATCCTTATTGAAATCACAAACCCTTAATGGGTTTAGTTGTTTGTATTGTGGTGTTATTGCACCTTTTTAATGAGATACTGGGTGATTAAAAAAGTACACATTACTTAATTGTGGTGCTGTTGCCAATAATTGCTGAGATACTGACTGAAATAGATTTTTTTTTTTTTTTTTTTTTTTGTAATGTTAGCACCAATTTGTATAGTTAATGAATGTTTAAATAGGTATCACTTAATTTACATATTTCATGATAAATTTCTAAATTTGGATCATTTGAATTTCAAACCTCGAAATTATGGGTCTAGACATCTCTTTTGTGAGGTTATGACATCTATTTTTAGGCAATGGCGGCACTTAATTTGTATATTATGATGGTAGTGAAATAGGAAATCATTTTAAAACCATCCTAATTAGTACTGCAGACTCTTAAAATATGGGTCTAGACACCTCGTATGTCGTTCTAGTATCAATAAAGCATGAGACATTCACAAAAATAGAACGTTCGGTAATGGCGACTCTAATTTGCATATTTAAAAACCTGATTCTTAATGTATGGACTCATAACTGCCATTTGGGGTTTGGGGGTAAAGCTTTGTCCATTTCAAATGCCATGCTTAAGGTAAAATTAGGTGTTTTTCGTCTTGACTATTGTATTATTTATGGGTAGGGTTAATATACCTTCTCTAAAATATTGTAGAAAAGGATAATTTAAAGACATTTCATACTTTACATTCAAAATCCGTGCTCAAATTCTATAGGGTACGACTACTAAAATGTATCGAAGATTCCTTAAGGTACGACTACTCCCCGACCTCTATGCACAATGGAAATTTATCTGATATTCCAAAGGCCATGACTATTCCACAGCCTTTACGCAAAATCTCTTATCAAAATTATGGTAATGTTGAACTGAAATTTAGCTAAGATTCAACAGTGTACGACCATTCTCTGACCTCTATGTAGAACTGAAATTTAGCTACGATTCCACAGGGTACCACTATTTCCAAACATTATGCCTAACTGAAATTTTGCTAAGATTCCACAGGGTACGATTACTCTCCGACCTCTATGTATAACTGAAATTTAGCTAAGATTCAACAGTGTACGACTACTCTCCGACCTCTATGTAGAACTGAAATTTAGCTAAGTTTCAACAGTGTACGACTACACTTCGACCTCTAAGTAGAACCGAAATTTAACTAAGATTCCACAGGGTACGACTACTCTCCGACCTCTATGTAGAACTGAAATTTAGCTAAGATTCAACAGTGTACGACTACTCTCCGACCTCTATGTAGAACTGAAATTTAGCTAAGATTCAACAGTGTACGACTACTCTCTGACCTCTATGTAGAACTGAAATTTAGCTAAGATTCAACCGTGTACGACTACCCTCCGATCTCTAAGTAGAACCGAAATTTAGCTAAGATTCCACAGGGTACGACTACTCTCCGACCTCTATGTAGAACTGAAATTTAGTTAAGATTCAACAGTGTACGACTACTCTCCGACCTCTAAGTAGAACCGAAATTTAGCTAAGATTCAACTGTGAACGACTACCCTCCGATCTCTAAGTAGACCGAAATTTAGCTAAGATTCCACAGTGTACCACTATTCCCCAACATCTATGCCGAACTGAAATTGACCTAATGTAACAGAAAAATCTCAAAATCCACTGAAAGGATTCGAACCATGACTCTCAGTTTGGGAGTTCGGTGCTCTACCAACTGAGCTAATAATAATATAAGGAAATTCCCAATAACTACTGCCAGTAGGAACTCTTTACTCTAATACTACTACACTAAGATTTGACAGGATACGATTACTCCACGATATTCAGCCAAGATTCCATTGGGATTCCATTTGTTGGTGGTGAAGTAAGAATCAGCAAAAAAGAAGCATTAAATGAAGCTAATCTTTTACGCTATTATGTTACATTATTATAGAATTTTCATATACATGTATCTCCATTTTCAGTATTATTAATAATTTATATTTACCTGTTTCGATTGCAGAAGTCTTTAGTCAAATAGTTTAATGTTAGTATTCTTTCTTTCCTTCTTTCTTTCTTTCTTTCTTTTTCTTCTATTCTTTCTATTTATTCTTTTTCAAATTATATATATTTTTAATGATACTACAGGTATAATACTGTATTAACATAGTTAATTAAAAATGTTCGTTTATAAAGCATTTTGTGGATGTTTCAAACATCTCATACAAACAAAGTAAAGTTTGTTTTATTTAACGACGCCTCTAGAGCACATTGATTTTTAATCTTATCAGCAGCTATTGGACGTC